>RXPK01000051.1:686806-895283 GCA_004143645.1 Protaetia brevitarsis | reverse complement strand
TACAGTATGAAATAATTAACTAATTAACGAATTTTTCGTGGGAAGGAAATTTTCCGTTTTTTAGTTATTACAGTTATTATCAGAAATATGTTAATTCGTTAATTATTTCATACTGTAAAAAGCTTGCAAGCTTTGCATTATTTGATATTATTTTTCTTATAATTCCTTTTATGCAAGCTGTCAAAATATTTGAACTGTCACTTTTCAATTAGATGGGTAATTAACATGTTAAATAAAAAACTAAAGACTGAAAATAGGAATGGTGTATTCTGGAAATAAATATTTTTTTATCAATCTTTAGGAATGTTTATCTTGCTTTTAGCTCACATTTATATCTTTTATTTGAGTATGTAATATTATCCTTCTTCTAGATGAAATAGCGTGGTTTTGGAATTTTCCAAAAAAAGTTATATACACGTGTTCATAGAGTTTCTTCCTTATTTTTTTGTGTACACTGTATGTAATATGTACAACAAAATTCTGCCTCAATTTATTGGACCTCAAGGTGATTGCAAGTTTGAGTTAGTTGCCTTTATTAAAGATTTCTTGAAATTTACACAATTTGTAATAGCGTCAACTGAATATACTCTACGATGACGTATGTACATATGTGTAAAATATTTCAACGTTTAATTTTCATATCTATGAGTAAAATCAATTCATATATGAAGTTAGGATATTGGAACTGTGTGTATAATTTGAATGAACTGTGAGATTATAACACAATGTGCAAATATTAAGGTTAAAAGTAAACATGCTGAAGTAAGCTTTGTAAGTCTACTACTACTCAAATGGGTTTTTCACAGGCAAGTTTTACATAAGATCGTGAATTCGAAATAGATACTAACCAAAATTTACCATCTGTTGGTAGTATAGAATGGATTATTTTCGAACAAATCTAAATTTTGGGGA
The DNA here is from genome assembly GCA_004143645.1 of Protaetia brevitarsis. Classification (NCBI taxonomy): domain Eukaryota; kingdom Metazoa; phylum Arthropoda; class Insecta; order Coleoptera; family Scarabaeidae; genus Protaetia; species Protaetia brevitarsis. The sequence goes on along the minus strand of RXPK01000051.1, from coordinate 894,371 downwards.
TGATGTTTTTGTTAAAATACGGACTATACACGTAAACCTAATCAAAACAATGTCACAACGCAAACAAGCACGGAACTGCAACTTTTTATTGGCCCACAACAGAATCCCTATTTTATATTGGGCGAAACAGTTGTGATGTTAGACTAAAATTTAAAACAATATAATTCCCAAACTTTTTTTCTTTTAAGAGAACTAATCTCCAAAACAACTGTCAATTCGTAAGAATTTGAAATGTTTTTTCGAATAAAAATACAAAAAAGATTTGATCCCGATCTTATTGTAGGTTGTTTTTGTAGTCAATTTTTAGTTATATTAAAGCATTAGAACAGGCCAATTATGCCGCTTTTTATTGATGAAAAAAATACGTATAGAATAGTTGATTTTAATATTTAATTAAAGTATTTTTAACATTTGGCATGCCAAACTGAAAAATTTATTTAAAAAAAATAATAAACTGTGTGTTCCATTTCAAGTAGTGAAACTTTGAATCAAGTTTTTATGAAAGCAAGTACTAGAACATGAATAAATAAAATATGATTGAAGGGGACAATGAATAGTAAAGTTAATTATACGAAACCATTTACAAGTTAAAAAGGAAGAAGGAACAAATAAAAACAATGGATACTGGCTTTGAATATATAAGAGAAACAAGTTAATTAATTTAAGAAGTTGATGGGATAACATGCAGATGAGATAATGAGAAAGCAATGCATGGAATATTTGTTAAAGCAAAATTAACCCATCAGTACAGAATAACTTATCTACCTGTTATTTGAAATATGTGACAGGGAAAGGAACATGAGCCTTTATTGAAGGACGAAAAAAAATTATAGGCATAGAAAAGAAAAGTAATCCAAAGTATGTCAAAACGATATATTAGAAAAACTAGGAATTTTACAAAAAATCAAATATATTGAACTAAAAACTTGAACATTAAGTAGTTAATATAAAAAAAATATATATAAAATATTCTTTTTGTACAAACACCTTCGTTTCTTTCGTTCATTGTTTGAACAAACTTAAAGATTACTAGGAAATAAACGAGCTTTCATGAGTAAATATTTTTTAACTGCAGGGCAGATATACGTAGTTTCAAATTGAATTTTTAATTGACACTGTTTTAGCTTTAGGTTGATTTAAAACTGATTTAAAAATGTAGCACTTATATGGAGAATTCATATTAAACTTTAAAGTTGTATGTTGATTGTGTGTTACACAATACATACTTATTCATAAACATATTTCAAGTTTATTTTCTCTACGATACCGTCAGCATAATGTTGCTTTTCCGGTACCCGGTAGGTATATACATTAATGTCTACGCATATACCCAACGAGAGAACACAAATTGGACCGGTTGAATCGAATTTATGTATACATGCACACCGTTGTATGTTCGTAGTCGTGCATCTGCGCATGTATGCGTACGTATCTTTTTGTACCTGATGCGGCCATTTTGAATCTTTCACGTTTTGAATAAATAAGCTATTAAGTTTTTGTGGGTCGGTCGCGGTTCATCCCCTGCCGTAAATTATGTTGTTTTCGGAACCCTAGCTATATTATATCACAATGGCCTGCTGGTTATTCGTTATTCTTACTCCCCTGCCCTTTTCCCACTTATTTTTCTCGATCATGTTCTTTTTGTGGTGTTTATGTGGAGACGTGCTGGCCGCCAGGATAGGTAAGTACAATCGCGGCCGTAAAATTAAATGATTATTACCTTCGGTGCTCCGAGCATTCGAAAACTTCGGTAAGTCATGATTGGAGAAAAAGTTTAATGCGGGTCTCTTTTGATTACGCTAATTAAACTCCATTAAAAGGATTCTGTATTAGAATGCAATCTATTCATATATATCTGTCGATTGTTAGTTTCTTCATTCCCTTTTTTTTAAGTTGATGCTGTATATTATCAAATAAATAGCAAATAAATTCTGTGAAAATTTCCTTGTAGTTGCACATAATTGACTGTAAATCAATGGTTTAGTTATAAGTCACCAGATAGAATATCTAAGTACGAAAATAATAATTTAAACATAATGTTACTACCTCTACCTACATAATTACATTGCTACTGTTGGGCATTCGTAAAAAGATAATTATCTAATGTAGAAATTTTGAAACAAGGTTCAATATATGTAAACCCTGTTTTAAATTATAAACACTGCTAGCAACTATATTTGCATTGAAGTATCTACGGGTCATCTACCGTTAGGTAACTACATTAGTATGCTAATACCTATCCTAATCTTTTTCACAAGTATTTACATATCGCGAAATAAAAAATACTTTATTATTTATATGCTTAGGTATATAGCATTATTCGATAATTGGGTCAAGTACACCAGGAAGAACATTTAATAATGACTAATACAATTATAGTATCTACCAATAGGAGATAACCCAATTATTGTACTTCGCTATTTGTGATTTGAATATTTGCATTGATTTATATCTTTCTTTTCAGGGACGGTTGGCCTCTTGCGTAGACAATCGACGGCTATAATAGAATTTATAGATAGGTAGGAAAATGAGATCCATTTAGAAGGCCGGTAAGACGTGCGGATCTGACCAAACTGACCTATTTTTGTGGGGACGTGGAGGAGTTTGCTTACCGTCAGCTTCCTATAACTATAGACGATAGGTATATGAAAATTATAATTCGAAATACGTTTGAGAGTGTCCGTGAAGAAATGTTGAATGTATGTACTTAAATAGAATTTTTAGAAAATACTACACTGTGATGTGTTAGATAAAATGGCAGCTAATTACGTATTTTAATTGGTTTTCTTATATGTTAGGCGACAATGTTTATTATTTATTTATTCATATTGATTTATAGTAAGTATTTATTTGTTGATCTTCGTTTCTAGTATTGTTACCTACTACAATTACAAACACAATTAAAATAAATGGAAAATTAATAGAAACTATAATAACTCTAACAATAACAATATAGAAGGGATAAGCATATAATATGCTTTAACAAAAATCAAAGCATTTAATAATAGGATGCAATAGTATAAATATACAGGTACATGACATTCTATTTAAGAAAACTTGAGATATCCCCAATTGAAGTTGTTTTTTTTTACTTAGGCGCAACCCGTATATTAAAGTTGTGCATAACCATCTAACGGTGTAAGTAAAAATTTAGTAGTAAGCGTGTAGTCGTTGTATAAGATATTTCAAAATTTGGTTCGCTTCTCTAGTGTTGTAGGTAGTCCCAAAAAGACACTTACTGTACTTCATTTTTGTGTTATACGACGACGAATGCCTAAAACAATTCAACAATACCTTGCACAATTATTAAGTATTAGGGAGATAGTTTGTAAAAATGCTAAAGTAAGTTTTATGAGACTATTGTTGTTAATACGATTTATACAAATCGAATAGGACATTTTACACAGACAACTTACATTAGATACTGAATTTGAAATAGTTGCTGACCAAAATTTACTATTTATTGATGATATTATGATTATAGAACATTTTTTCAACAAATCTAGACTTTAGAGACAAAGGACGGTATTATTTTCCTTTATTTTAAAAATTAGTTAACCTTTGTTTAACTAAATAACTGTTCGGGCTTAATAAATGTCTTAATGAACATTTTAAATAATGGTTTATTATTTTCTTTTTTAAATCATTTTTGACAAAAATTACACTTAGAAAAACTAAACGCGACAACATAGCAAATAACGATGACTTTCTATACGTCTATTAGTTCTGTTGTCAATTATTTACGTCAAATGACAGGTATGGCCGATATTGACGGATCTGGGATTTAATTAATGCTTTTGTTTTGTGTGTTTGTACGCAATTGTAGTTACATTTAAACTTGAAATTTACATTAATTATGCAGTAAGTAATAATTAACACTTAAATATTAATATGAATAATAATAACCTGAAATAAAACCATTTCTAGAAAAAGGGGAAAGAGCAAAGAACTTTTCTGAAGATGAAAAAGCATTACTTGTGGAATTTGTTCGTGAAAATAAATTAATCTAGAATCTAAAAATCCGGAGGAGTAGTGTTAATAGGAGAAAAAGAGAACTGTGGTCACAGATTGCCAGTCAATTAATTATTATCAATTAACTCAATTTTACCCAACATATCTTGAATATCTCTCATATTAACTGTCAGTAATTTATTATTGAGCCAATTGTCAAATTAAATAATATTTTAAAGAATGTTTTCTGTTGTTTAAAGTATTATCTTTATTAAATTTTAACAACATTCTCTAACTCGTTAGAAAAGGGAAAATAATAACAAAAAATTAATAAAATTCGTCAAAATTTTAAATACAGTGTTAAGGCTTAATAAAAGGAAAAAATATGGCCCATTGTCTTTCTGAAAACAACACCGACTATACACACAATTCCAATCAAACTCAATGTTATAATTGAAAATTTGACACATTAACTGACAGCGGAGACACATTGTGCAAGAGGCGAACGTCAAACCGTTAATTATTTTTTTATTGGCCCGAAAGAGAATCTCTAATTTTTTATTGCGCGAAACAATTGTGACGTTTGAGCTGAATTGAGCCTGATATTCTTTTTCTCGCCTTATTTATGAAGTTGTAAAAATAATATTAAACCCGACATTACATTTATATTAGTGAAAAGGGAAATAATAAGATAATATTCGATAACCAAAATCTATTCATGCTTCTTTTCTATTCATACTTATTTTTATATCGAAGCATCAGATGTAAACTATAAATTTCAGTGACAGAGCTCATAAACATAAAAAAAAGGAATGAAGAGCATTTTAAGTCAATAATCAACTAAAATAAGAAACATAGATTTTAGAAAATCTAAATATAGTAAATAAAGTACCTATTCGTCAGTAAATGGTATATTATAAATAAAATAATATTGATAAAAAATATTGATATCCCGGATATTTATTAATCTTTCATTCATAAAATTCCAGGCGACAGTAATAATTGTCGAATAAAAGTTCTTGGAATGTGCTAATTTTGTACGATGGATATTTATTCTCATGTAAAAGGTTTAAAACTTTTGCACTATTATTACATCCGCAAGCAATTTGTTTAGATAGATGTCGTGGATTTTATTCCACTAATGCACAAGCTTATTTCGATATCACTGACATTTTTCGCTAAGACATTTTTATTCTTGTTATTTATTAATGTAAACCTTGTTTCAAAACGTCGGACTGTATTACGAATAATAGTCGTGCTAGGATGTGATCTTTCGGGATAATTTACTGCAAATAAATCCTGTGTAACTTTTGCTGAATTGCCACAGTAAAATTGTTTCACAATGCTCGGGCCTATCATTTTTTATTTTATAAAATCACTGACCGCGGTCAAGACTTACTAACCGTTATAAAATTTGAGGACCGTACCCGTAATATCCATAAATGTCTTGTTTACGCATGCCTAGGGAATCGTTTCCGGAGTAATTTAGTGATGGTAAAAGGTATAAACAGCTGATCATCAGATGATACCACCCAAGTAGCTCATTTATTTGTGATTACCACTGCTATAGACATAACTACTTCATTATATCAATGTTACGTATTTTTTTCCTACAATTACCAACTTTGAAGGGATATCTACTTAGACGATATATCGGTAGTTGCAGTTATGTCGTGGGCACAAAATTAATTACTTTAAGGTTTATTACTTTATGGCGCTAATAAAATAGTAATTGTTACACCATTCTTATTTGTTGAGTCACTTTAAAGTTAATTCGTGTACATAGTTACGGATTAAAAGTCGGCGTTACTAACATATGCTACCAAAATCTGACCTTATTGCAATCATGACCAGCTAGTAATATATTCGGTAGAATTGAGGTGAGCAGCACGTAGATACTATCTACCAAAGTTACAGATATTTTTTTTGTGTCTTAGGGTAACTATATGTACCTTTAACCAAAAAGTTTGACTACCACCTTAAAGTAAGCATTCCAAATATATACAACTTTGTAGGAAATTTAACCAGGAAGGAGTAAAGTTTAAAGGTATTTAGATGAGCAGTGGGGTTTGCTAGGTGCAATCATTGTTTATACCGGCGTCTATACTTGTCCCTCATTATTGAACATAGGAACATCTCCCACCAAAACTTATAAATTATAATAAAACGTACTATTCCACTATTATCTACTTATGAAACATCGTTGAGCCAATTACTTTTATAAAATAAGTATAACCTAACAACGATCTGTCTACAAAACTTTTAAATTTGGCAATTTGACCAATATGCGCATGTCGTACAAGGTGTAACCCTCTCGAGAGATGGTTAAAGAAAGGTGCATCCTGAGTATACAGTTGGGTAATTTCGAATGTAATTTACGAGAGTTAGTATACGGTAATCCGAACCGCACCTCCTCCTGTCGTTAGCTGGAAGCCATAAAATATTTAATTTATCATGGATAAATTCAACTATCAATTTAACTGGCGTTTAATTTTATCTACAAATTATCAACTACTTTTCCATTGCTAATGGAATCCGTTTGTGCAACAAAGTTGTCTATAAACAGTTTTTGTTTGTGTTTTTAGATATTTCAAAGTTGATATATTTTATTTTCACTTTGTTATTAATATAATAAATTAAATATTTGCCATATCTTCGAAAAAAAATGTTAACTGAAAATTTAATAATAAAATGAAATAAAGACAATATTTGTGGTGTACTAACAGCATATTAAACTAAAACATGCCTCTTCATATAATAATCGTTATAATCCCAATGAGAACATCTCATTTGTTGTAGATTTTAACTTTTCTAAATTGACGGGTGTGTTACCGCATATCTTAAAATTATTACACACCGTTTTACGGGATCATTTTAATATAAATGATAGCTACACACAGACACACACGTGTATATAGGCCCATACCGCCTGAGCGCGAGTTTAATTTATCTCGGAAGAGATTGTCGTTCTTCATCATGCAGGAGCAGTGTGACAAATCCCGGTGCGCAATAATAAAGCTCAGCGCTTATCACACACACAGTACGCCGCTTCGCATTAATTAGCCAACTAAATGCTAAAATATTCAAACATTTTGCGGATTAAACGACCATTTATATTTAAAACTATATATCTCCGGAACGTATGTATTTGCACAGCTATTCATATAGGGTCGTCTGTTAGCTGTAGAAAAGCGGGCGCGGACCAACATGGCTCTACCTATATAGTTCAATAATTTACGGGACCGCGTCGCTTCTTTTTAAGGAAATGCTTCTATACACGTCTCAACAAAAAGAATGGTTAAGAGCTGTTGATGGTGGATACGTCTATGCATATACTATAGCATGTGTGCTACTGTTTGCTTTGTATACGTATGTACATACATACATTCGCAGATGCCGGTTAAGTATACAGCACTGTTTGAGTTTTAAACTACATTACAACATTATGTGAACGTGGCAAGCAAGTAGGTTTACAGGTACCCACAACAAAACTAAACCTTTATATAGACAAGTATGGTATTCTCTTGTTTAATACATTTCTTCGTGTATTTATTATTCCTAACACCATTTAACTGCATTAACCTAAAACAATAAATTACATTGCATCCACATATTGCTTAGGAGGAGTTTCACATTTAGTGAGGCAAGATGAACGTTTTTCTACAATACTTTGATTAAAGAACCTAAAAAAAATGCACAATAAGCAGCTTGTTGAGTAAGTCTATGCAGTGACGATAAAAACATATCCTACGACGTAATACCTAATAATACAGTATCTTCTAATATAATAATCATTACAAAAAAATCAAATAAACGTACTGATATAAAAACAATATTACACTAAAAAAAAAGTTTTTACCATTTTCCTTAGAATTGTAATACCTACGCATTGCTACGCACTTTAGAGTAATCTAGTTCGGAACACGTACACCTTTTAATAGGCACATAAACTTCCATAAAAACTATCCAAATATGTGGATATGGAAAACCGATATATGCATCAGACATACTTTATCACTTACACTTAACAATCACAAAATTGTGTTTAACATCTATAAGAACGACTACTACAATTGCATAGAATTTAACGCATCCGTATATGTATACTTTTTATAGTACGCATTGTGACTGCGCTGTACGCCAGATTTAAATGGTGCAGGTTTTATTTTGCTCAGCGTCGGATGACAGGATTGTAATGATTCTCAGTTATTTCCAAATGTTATGATTTTTTTTAGTGGACTCTAATGGTTTGAGTTCGGATTTGTAAAATAATATTATAATTTTGAATAAATAAAAAGGTAGCATGATGTTTTTATCGATTAGATTAAACCGCTATACGGTTCTACGAGTATAAAATAAATAAGACTTGGTCTATTAATTATTAAAGAAAAATAAAAGAAAGTGGTTTCACCTTTACAAATATTTTTTTATTTCAAAACAACGAAACATAAATGAAGGATCACAAAGCAAATAACGATTATTTATTAATAAAAAATATATGAATGAATGGGCCCTCTTTTGATATTACTAATAAATTGAATATTAAATTTAAAGTAAAAAGTAAATTAGATTATCATTTCTGATTTTGAGAGAGAGAGAGAGTGAGAGATTAAATAGAACTAAAATACGTTACAAATTCTACATGTTTCATATGTTTACATAAATAGGATGAAATCGAGTATCTTTAATTAAAGAAGTAATTAATAAATCAAATTTAAAGTAAAATGCGTGTAGACGTTCCATTTATGTTCCCCGTTTACTATAACATTTGTCTTATTTTATAAAAATTGCTAGCGGGATAATCACAAGAAAATAAATAAGACGTAAAGTCGTAATTTTACTATTGTTAGGTTTGGTACAAATTATAACACCAATAAATCTGTAGCTTGCAGTAAAAAGGCGAATGTGATTTTTTTTCTTGAAAACGGAATTTACATTACAAAACAATGTTGGTGGCGTCTATAGAATGTTTTCAAGAAAAATTGACATTGTTCCTTTTTGCATCAAGCTACAGAAATATTTGAAAAACTAGCTCTTTGCAAATGTTTATTTGTAGGTATTACTACATTTATTCAGTAAACCCTCACTTAGGTATATAATACTCTAATGGTACTGGTGTGTACTGACTGAATTAAATGAAATTGCAAAATGAATTTAACAAGGAAAAAGGAAAATTAAATTGGCTAACTCAACGGATAAAATTTTAAAGGGCGCAAGAACAAATAACCTCAGAGTTATCTCGCGAATTAACAACTTGAATCTACCACAAAAGTACAATTGTGAGTGAATGAATCTGACTTTCTTAAAATACCCGAAAAATTGGAAAAGAAGTTAATATAAAAATAAAATAACAGATTTTAACCCAACGACGTTAATTAACAATTTATTTCAAAAATGGGTTAAATTACAGATTGTGCAGAAAAAAAAACCGTAAACTGAAGGTTCTGGCCTAAAATAAAAACTGCACTTGGACTCTAAAATCTAAAAATAGGACAATGCTATTTCCTATGACAAAGCAAAGTCTGTTTTTCAGGAAGATAATTCCAAATATTTCAACTTGAAATCACGTGGTTTCAAATAAATAAATTAAGCGTGGACAACTAGAAATTTACAAAATTGGAAAAATAAAAGCAAGAGCAATGCTTCTACTCCACCGCGGTGATTGATAATTAAAAATGAAACAGCAAAATGAAACGGAAAAAATACTCTTTAAAGTATACATGAAAAAAATAAACTAAAAAGGTATCTCCAAAACAAAAAATAATATTGATCTATATCTATGACTGTGCGCACTTCCATTGTATTCACAATTATCAACAAAAGAAATCCCTTGGATTGACTAAATTTCAGAATTACAATTTCAATATTAAGAATTAACAAAATGGCAACAATGATAATATAAAAAATACGTCTACTCAACGTCATAGTCGAACAAAAAAGTCCTTAACAAAACTCTAAATTGTATTTTCAACAAAACTCCCTTCTCAAAATCGTACAAAGCAGTCGTATACAATACCGCCAACATTAACTAGAATCCGCATTAATAATAGCACACGCAAACAATAGAAAATAAATGAATGGAATAATTTAAAAACTTAACACTTATTATAAAATGTACAATAACTTTTAATAATTTAGACAAAAATAACATATAATTGTGAAAAATTCTCGTAGATTGAACAAATCGGAAGAAAGTAACAAAACAAAATATGCAACTCAAAATACACCCAGCAAACTTGGGTTGTCTAAACCACAGCAGTACGTATGAACTGGCACACGGGGACTGGTTGTTAGTCTTTACTTTCAGGTCAACAGCACTTAGCAACACCCCCGAAGATTGGCCTTGTGAGTGTGATGAACGGGGTCAAGAAGTCAGGACGCGGTTCCAGCTTGAAAGTCCATCAGAGTATACGCATTTTTAATACTTATATAAGATACGTAAGTATCATAAATATAGGGAAAAGTATAAAATACAAACATATTTGTCAATGTGTATAAGACAAAAAACAAGAGTTACACGCAGCGACTTCTTCGGTTGGTTCTGAATAAAAAATCTTAATGTTAAAATCAGGCAATCGAAACCGCAATTCTTGGAATAATTATATAACCGTAATTCAAAATATATGGAAACTGCTCATGCGACCGGAATTCCACATTAATTACGATCACGGTACCTCTTATGACCGTATTTGAATTTCAGTCAGACTTTCGGTGACTGTTTAGTGACCGTATTGAGACTGTATTTGACCGTATATAATACGGTTTACAAAATTTTAGCTGTCTCCAGGCACCGCTCCCCATGTTGCGATACGGGAAACCTTCTGAACATATTGCAATCGGGAAACTAACTCCCATCGAATTGCAGGCAAATCACAATATATCCTCACAGGTGTAACGGTACGCGTTATTGAGACCGTATTTTATATGGTCAAATAGGTCTCTAATACGGTCACTAAAACGTCACGAAGTCTGACGGATTGAAATACGTTAGAATATCGGTCATAGCAATACGGTCAGGGAATACTCGGTTAGAATTATAATACCGGATAAATACGGTCAGATTTAGGGTACCTTTAGAATTAGGGCTCCGAATTAAAACCAGAATAATGACTGCTTACATTAACGGTTTCGACTCCCTGGTTAAAATGCCGTGTCATTTTTCGTTTGTTTTCACGCGGGATTTTTGAAACCTTTCTACAATGAGTTGAGTGTATTCTAAAGTGATTTCAATTAACGTCATAATTGTCAAAGTTTGACATTTACTTGTGTATTTAACTCTACTATCGTATTTAATTTGCGCAAACTCAAAACTTTCTTCCTGGATATTTGGATTGTTATGATTAGTTGTTTTGCTTCTGTATTTTATCGTTCCTTTGTTGCTTTTATTCTTACATAATAGATTTTATAGTTAACCAATATGCCGATATGTACACGGTGTACCTGGCTTCAGTGTTGCCAAATCTATGTATGGTTCCTGAATAGATACGAAAAGTTTGACACGATATTTTAACATTAATATTTTCGATGCAGAACCGAACGAAGCATGTCGGTGATTTTTTCGTCGGTTCCGTTTCTGAGGATAGCATGAAGGTATGGTTTCGCCAAGCTGACATGCGGTACAGTAGGGAATGCACTATGGCATTATAAGTTATAAGACAAAAATTGAATAGATGGTTCTTCTGGTTGCTGTAAAAAAATGAGGTCATTATTTGAACTATGTTTAGAAAACTGGACGAAAGGAAACTAAAACTAGCTTCTTAAACTTGAAATGTATTATTTTTCTATCTATAATCGTTGAAACAATAAACTGAGCTAAATTGCAAAATTTGTTATATTTAAGTAAATAAAAAACAAATAAGTTATCAACATTTGGGATTCTCTATGAAATTCGAAAAACTTGTTCATTCAGAAGCGGACGATCGCTTTTCTTTAAGAAACGATGTGAATTTTCTGCATGCAACTTGTAAATCTGCAACAAGTGTGAGGATGAAAGCCGATTGCTAGTTAGGACATTATTAATATTAAATGCCAAACTATAATTACAAGGGACTTTTTGCAATTTCATTGGCACACTTTCAAAATTACATTAATAGTAACTACATCAATTAATTAATTATCGGAGTGTAATTAGCAACTGGTCAGGCTACTATAAATTAAAGTTGAATAATTAAATACTAAAATTGTACGGTAACATACTCGGTTATTGTCCAACATCCTACTTCACAAGTCAGGTAATTACTTATTCACTTAATGCTTAAGACGGGAAACAACATGAAGCGTTATTAAATGGGGAACAGTGTGTAACCAAACACCGAATGTAATTTTGACTGTATGGGATCGTAGTGGATACTTATTAAGGGCTGAAATGTGTTTATAATTACCAGCTTGGCCGGTTACGTTCTTTAGATGAAATATCGGTTGGTTTCTAATTTATGAGTAGTTATATTTTGACTACAAACGCGACACGTTCTTTGGCAACCTATAGAGGCTGTTACGTTTTAGAGCTTATTGTTGAAAATAATTTGAAGGAAAACGTGTAAGAAAACGGTTCTGGAGTAAGACTTCACAATTATATTGATTTATTCAATATTGTGATGTGTGGGGAAATAGATATTACTATGTATTACAAACATAACATATAGTATTAATACAGGCACAATATATTATCTTAATCCAGTATCCATCCACATCAGTGGATCGTGAAGAAACAAGGAGTTATGTTTTAACCTGTTATGAGGTACAGGATGAAATATGTACAACCATTTATAATTCAAAAACTTTGAAATAAAAAAATAAGGAGTAGAAACGATTACAAAATTACAATACCAATGGCGGATAATAAAAGCGAAAAGAAAATGAACAAACTGTATGCACAAAAGCACCTCGCTAATCAAAGAGCTTCAAGGAATGCTTTGTGTATAATAAAATATTAGTATATTTATATCCGAATCAAACTTCCGGTTTAGTCGAAAATGATGTTAACTATTTTATTTTAAATGACAAAACACCTTGTATATTTTTACAAATTTTAATTGAACCCTGCTTCAGGAGTACAGTTTAGTTTTTAGTACACTATTAAGGTTTAGCATCCCTATGTTTAATAAGGACAAAAACATTTAATTATTTTCTTTTTAATTCATGTTTATGTTTGGTTATATATGGAATTAAAATTCAGTACTTGACTTAAGCTGTCAGAATTATTTTTGTAAATGTCCAAATTAGTCCAAATATTAATAATGGTTCAATTAAAGGTAAGATCGCACTAGGCGACATTGTACTGCAGCGGAGCGACGCGACGCGATACACTGCGCGGGCAAGGGAACTCGATTGTGTCGCGTAGTGTCGCGCTGTGCAGTTCTGCTGGCGTGTAGTGCATTCTATCTCATAAGAATTCATATAGGCAATATTTGGTCGCGTCGCTCCGCTGTAGTGCAGTGTCGCCTAGTGCGGTATTACCATAGAGGGACCTTTAAAAGGCGTGAATCAATAGATGGCGCTCATTAGTAACTTTTTGGGATATATCTAAATCTAAACAAGCGATTGTAGACATGTTGTTCTAGGCAGCGAAGGGTTTTGGGCTTTTAATTTTACTTAATAAAGCGTACAAACCGAGATGAAAGTGCGGAAAAATATACTTTTTTGTAAATTTTAAACAATTTAAAACCTAAATAGTAATGTAAGGACTCGTGCTGCTAAATTATGTATTTTAATCATTCAATAATAACGACGGAAAGTTAGTGTTCAGCTGTTTTAAACTAACATAGATCGCGGTGAATTGTCTTGACATCCTTTGTTGTTGAATCTTTGAAATGAGTGTATAAGCAAAAGTTGCTTCGACTGTTGCCAGATTCTTTACTTACTTGGTTTGATGGACTAGATGGTGCTTGTATCGTATATGGAATCAAAAAATAAATATTATTTAAAACATTTTTCTTTCCAGCGACCTCTGTGTTTCTATTGTCCCGTTGTGGTGTACTTCATTGACAGCTATTGTGCAATTTAAGGCGACATCTTTTGGAAATAATATTGAATAAAAACGATTGACAATGAATTATAAACGATTGCAGTGCCCCATCGGGTTTTTTCACAATTACTCTTTAAAGCCCCCTCTTAAATGAAAACAACGTTCAAATTCAAATCGTGATTAGGTTTGGTGGTCGCGTTAGAACACATGAAGAGGTTTGCGATTTATTTAATAATTTGCATTAAGATCGGTATCCAATAACACGATTTGTCGATGGTAAAACTTTGAAAAGGTTTAACTTAACCGGAAATGTTAGAACTTTACCGAAAAGCGGTTGACCAAAAATCGCGACCAATGAAGTTATACATTTTACAGTTACATTTATTATTAGTTACAAACTTCTACTACGTCTCTCGCGTTGAACTACCATATAAGTTGTCGATCAATAGCCAGAATATTGAAAGCGCGAAAGATATCATTCATATAAACCACAATTAGTGCAAGAATTATTAGACGGAGATTCTGACCATAGAATAGAATTGTGTAAACGAGTGAGGGAGATTTGCAATAATGATTAATATTTTACATACGATTTGTTGTTTCCCGATGAGGCTACGTTTTACGTTTGAGCGGTACTGTTAATCGCCTTAATTGTTGATACTTATGATATGAATTGTCAATAGATAACCCTCATTGGTTGCTAGAAACGGATACAGAATATCCGCAAAAATTAAACGCTATTTTTAAGAACCGTATTTGGGCAGTGCATTTAATTCGTGAGAATAAACTTTCAGTCGTTTACGTGTGAATCGCAACTACATATATTGGTTTGTTGGCTGATATCAAGATTTAGAAAGTCGTAGGACAGTGACCATCAAAAAGAATCTACTAATATAATTGTTGGTAATTTTACTAGAAGCTCGATGTAGATACACATCGGTTAACCATTTTGGTATACTTCCTTACCTATAAGTATGACAAAATTTACAATTTTATGAACACTCTGTATAATTATCTAAATCGCATTTATGTACCCTTGCATTGCAAAGGAAAAGGAGCCAGTATAAACAATTTTTGAAATTGGACCAAATAAGCACAACAGCACTCAAAATAATTTTGTTTATATAAATCCGCAAATAAATGAAATACTGGAACGTTTACTGTACGCTATATATCATAGAGTTTACCTTGAATATTATTGTGGAATAGCTTATAAATACCTATGTAGTGAACATTATATTCATGATAGATACCTAACATGTTTGCGTGCTTTATATACATTTAAGTCGGAAAGAATGCAACGCCTTTCAAAATTAAGTTCTTTTCGCGATTTACGACGGCAATAACGTTATTATTTATAATTTCTTGGATTTATTCGCTTTCTGTATCGTTATGTGTGGCGTATAATACTCTTATTTTTTGTACTAGGCGTGCCAGGAAGTACGGCGATTCGTTGCCTGAACGGAACAAACCTAAACACGAATCATTTCGTTAAATGCGAACAAATGTGAGTTAATCATCATTTAATAGGATGTTTTGTTCATTAAGAAAATTCCGCGGCTCCATTCCGCATGCAAATAGTGCGTGAGCCGGCACCATTTGCTGGTTTTTATGCATACATGGTATTCCTTCCAATTTTCATAAATTGCCTTCCAAGAGAAATAATAGCTAACAATTATACATAAGTAGGTGAGCATTTTAGTAAATGAGCTTATACCAGTTGTAGTAAATACCATTAACGTTAGATGTTGTATGTGATATAATCAGAACTATATAAGTAAACGATTTTTCCTGTAATACTTATCACTTATATGTTATATGTGTACATAGATATACTTCTTCCGGAATTGAATGTCCTTAATTGAATTCTTTGAATCCCTATTATATCCACTGCCATGGAACTGCTAAATCACTCCAGTACTACTCCTCAGGAATTTAAGAAAATGATTTTTTAGACTGGCTCCAATCACTACCTAATCTAACCACACGTTCATAGCATTTCATTTGCAAGTGTGATGTGAAAACCGCATTATAATACATACACTGATCGAATAGAATTGGTTCAAAGAAATTTTTTAACATAAATTTTATAACCAGTTTACAATTACCAACATTCTCTGCGAAGCAGACAGTGTTTACAGTAACGTTACATTTTTATATGAAATATGGTATAATATAAAAATTTCAATTGCATTGAAGAAAGTAGTTCAATGCAAGTTAATCAACCTCAAAACTCTACCATAGTTGCTTACAATTCGACTATTTCGAATGCATCCTTCAATCAGCAAGCACATGTGAAATCTACTATGATCAGAAATATGACCTCTAATGAATTTTGCCCATTCGGGTATATTTTTAATATTCCTTTGCCATGGTTTAAATCATTTGAATTTCTGGTTGCTAGGAAGAATCTTTATGTCTAATTGCTTCTTCTGATCATGTGCAAATAATTTGACTGTTTTAAATTGTGTAATTTTCTTTGTATAATGTGTATATATTATCTTATTTTAATTTTTATTTCTATTTCCTTTTTATTATGTGATGTTGTTTTTAAATTGTAAGAAAATTTTAATAATAAGTGACATAGCTTTAAATTCTAATGAGGTATTACACCTGACGATGGCCTAGAGCCGAATCGGTTGTTAATAATAAATTAAAGAATTGGGTAGAACACATTTTCCTGGTTTTTGCTAATGCCGAACATCATAATTCCACCAATCTAGAACTTACAACAACTAGTATAATAACGTTTAATATTGTATTTCATTTATTATAAAAGTATTGTCTATTTTCTGTGTTTACTTTTGAGGATAGCACTTTTGCGTTCGCCTTTTTTCGATTCCAAAGAACAAAACAAATAAAACGAATGGGCAAATTACATGAAGAACGGAGGTTAATATTAGGCTTAATATGACAAAAACTTCTCTGGAACAAATGCAAACTTAAAGTAACCAACAAGGCAAAAAAAGCCCTAATGGTGCTATGAAAATTTGCAAGAAAAATCTTGGGGTGCTGGATGTATACAGCGATAGTGAAACTGATTATCACTTATAGATCAGTAGCTTTGAGCAAAAGCACTAATCTGGCTACCGTGAGAATTAACCTTATAAAGTGCAAAGATTAGCATGCACATGCATGTAAACGCAAAGTTTTTCATTAGTAAAACACAATTACTTCGCTTTTATTTCGTATCCCATCTAACATTCAAACTCAACTGAACTAAACTATCTAATACATTATATTAGTCGAATCCTTAGCGTAAACACAAGCGGCCAGACGGTGATATTTGATAACGCTGATGAATGATTTGTGCACAAGGGCTGTACAGTAAACCACAGGAGTGACTGCAGTGCAACTACAATAATAACGAGAAGCACAAAATGTTAAAACATAATGGTCTATGAGCCTGCCAAACAGCAGCTATCAAGGTAGTGCTGGATCTTACTGCTCTCCACACTGTGCTGAAGAGCGTGGCGGAAAGAATCACACTCAGAATGATCAAAGAAAGAAGGATTAGTCATACACTGTAAAAAATTACAGTAATTTTGCCATGGTAAATCAGGAATATTACATGTATAACGTGTGATTTACCAAAATAATCATGTAAATTTTGTTTTCATGTTTTTTAGGACTTTACAAGGGAAAAAGAATTTCAGGTAAATTTATAGCTTTTCATGTAAGTTAAGTATGTTAACAAAAATTCAAAAGAAATACAGAAAAAACATGTGTAATTTTTTGTATGTTGCTCTCAATTTTCTTAAAATGTAAAATTGACATTTTTTGGGTATTAGTGCCTTTAAAAGTAATTTTCTAGTGAAAGTATTAATTTGGTGTAAATATGAGGATTTTTTATATTTATTTGTTTTTACTTGAATTTCGGGTAAAACTATAGATTATGGAAAATACGAATTCCATACGCCGCAATGTGATTGGTTTTATTGGATAATTTATCTGTGCGCGTAGTATTTAATTGTTGTCGCGAACTTTATTGGCTCAATAATATCATGTACGTCACAAACATCTAGGTTTCGCGTAAGCGGGTAATCTTGATCCCTGGTTGAGCGATTCAGTATGACTATTAGGTGCTATAAAAGAATAGGTAAGTATGCTTGCTCTCTTGTAAAAATACATCTGAAAATTACTTCATGTTCGGTATATAAACAGTCACATAAATATTACATACGAATTTCAAGTAAAATCTTTGAAAACACATAGCATGTGAAATTTACTAGATGGTAAAAAATTTACTTATGAGGNAGAACTAGTATTTCGCTTGAGGAAATAATCCGAGTCAATTGGCCAGTTCAGGCCAAAATTCATTCTATTGAAATGCGCGTCTGATCAGCAACCATTAAAGCGCTGAGCTTATAGGAAAGTAGCTCCAAGACGGCGTGAAGTGCCTAGGAAAATTAAACGAGCTAGGCAAAAGGAACAAGATAACTCTTCTGTGGGTTTCAGGAGACACAGACGTGAGTAAGCTTGGATTAGCAAAGGATTTTGAATGTGGATTTTGTGGGAAACACGGGGAAATACCCATCCATCTCCCCTCAAATTGCTTAGCACTGCGCAGTTCATGAGCGCTGCACCTTGGAGCACATGAAATTGATGAGAAATATTTACCCAACCTGGGAGCTTCTCATATCCTGCACTTTCCAAAAGAAATAGGGTGGGAGAGTGGCTATGAACAACAGCAAAAATAGAGGACACAATAGAGTTTTTAGTTCGCAGTGAATGTGCCTACCGTTGATTTTCCTTTTCAGAAACTTTGTTGGTAATTTCTTATTTGTTTCTCTCTGATAATCGAAGTCAATATTTTAGTAGTGTTATTTTTCCTACAGTTACCGCACTGTGTAAGATCCCCTTTTTTGAAGGTGGTCATCAAATGTAGTCTTCCATCTTTCGGGTATTATCTATAGCTTCCAGATTTCGTTCATCACTTTGTGTATTCCTTTTAGTAGTTCCTCTCCTCCATTTCTGATTAATCCACTTAAAATTTTGTCCTGACCGGGGCGGTTTGTTGCTTTTTAAGCGCTTTACACATTTCATAGATTCCTCATAAGTTAACGTTCCTACTTCTTCGTCTCTGTTATCGGCAATTTCTTTCGCACGCCGGTGTGCTTTCTTTTAGTTGATATAAGTTTTCAAACTGATTCATCCTTTTTCTTTTTGAGCATATTGGTGCGCATATTGCTTTTCCTATTCTGGGCTTTAATCAATTAGTATTATATAGTTCTCAACATTATTTTTATTAATTAATTCATTTATTGCATACATTGGTTAATTCAGTGCCCCTTTTTCTTCTATCATCTATTTGCTTATTTTCTTCTTTCTTTTTTTTTTTTCTGTTTTCTTTTTGTTTCTTTGGAACCCTAGTGTTCCTTTTGTTGTCTGGATTGTACTTTCTTTGATATTTTTCCATTTACCATCACGGGAATTAAGTTCACCGATGGCGATCAGGAGAGGGAGTGAAACAAAACGTATGATGTACGTTAAAGCATTAAATTGTATTATTCCTTATCAGTTATCAGAATATTGTGTTGTGGTTGAGGCCACCCTCGCGGATAACATAGCGCAGCACTTTAACATAACTCTACGTCATCACTTGTCACCGTCACAATAACTAATGTATTATGCATTCCGGTATCTCGTTACAGGATCTGTCTTTGTACCTGCCAATCATAACGTTGAATCGTGGTTAGTCACCCCACGTATCTGTAGATACCAAACGACTCTCGCGACTAGTGTAAGAAGATAGCTGGATAGTAAACGTGTTTCCGCTGTAAACGAATCAGCGGATATTTTGTATGTTAATTATTATGTTAAATGTGTTCGGTGATTTGTCGTGCTGTGTTCTCCATAGATATTATCTTGATCTTAATTTTTACGTCCACATAGCGCTTACAAGTAACGGAACTTTTCCTTCGTAATGTATTGAAATCACTTCTGAAAAAAAAATGGTTGTTTGTCTGTGCATACCTAATCACTGAACTAATCAAAACCTTGTTGTTCAATTAGTAGGTATAAGCATTGTTGATCCTATAAATAAAGTCATACCGGATTATTACACCTACATCTTAAAAAAATTGATTAGGTATACATCTATTTATGGTGTATTAATTTGAAATCAAATTTCTACTATAAATATTGCAAACACTTACTGAGTCAATGTAAATTTGTTTTTATATGGGAGAGTTTCACCCAGTTTAACAAGTGGACACATATTAATAATATTTAATTAATATATTTTAGGTATTGGGGTTTTAGGTCTTACGGAAAAAAAATGGTTTCCTATTCTATTGGATTTTCTTGCCAACTTTTTTCAAGCCTACATTGAAAAATAATAAATTATTATTTTTCAATTCAATTATGTTCCAGTTCTAAAATTTAACGTTACTAAAGCATGGTTAAAGTATGCGATGTTGGGACACGGAATTAGCATTAATATTTTTACTTTTAACATTATATTGGTGTGCGTAAGTTCTTATGAAGATGTTGCTGGGTTTGATCAATGCATGTGCCCTCATAATTGTTGCAATCAATTTTGTAATAACGTCCATTTTATTCATTTTACAAAGTTTTACTAAACTAAATTAGTTTGATATTAACTACAGTTTTGCGGGGTTCGCGTGTGTCATTTTCGCTCGCGTTTCTCTGTTCATACTCCAGCTTCTCAGGACACTGAACTTCAAGAAGTTATAGTTATACCGGCCGTGAAGGCCTACCAAGTGTTAGTTTGATAATTAACTAAACTAAATCTTAATCTTGTTGATATTTTGGTGTAAGTCTTCCTTTCCGGAAAAACTATCTACTTTTTTTTAAGGGGATAAGATTTATTAATAGGGTTTTGATATCGTTTGTTCGAGATGCAAGATTGTTTAAAACAAGTAGGGACTTTGAACATGTTGTGGGCCAAACTTTAGTCAATACGTTCGTGGGCGGGTTTAAAGTAGTGCATTTAAAGTACAGTACATTAGTACAGAACGAACGTTGGCGAATCCCATGATTTGAAGCGATCAAACGCGTTGTAAGTTATTTATGCAGATAGCGGCGAAATTGTGCCACTCTAGATTGCCCTGATTAACGTTTGAAAGGTACGCGCGAAGCTGGGAAGGGGGGGTGTCGCAGTATATCAAATTACATTGAAGTGGCCAGCTTTTCGTGGCCCACTGTCAGCTGGTTGATGAAGCCATTTGCATGTTGGGGGTGGGATATGGTCTCACAATATCACGAAGGCAAGCGTGTGAGTCAGACGCAGACGGCCGTCGAAGATCGATTACTGAATGTAGAAACACTAATGTAGCGGGCCTTGACATACGATTCGGTTTAGATCTTCCCGCAACAAAATTGGGTCAAGAATATTATTTTATTCTGAACCAATTTTTAATATTAATTAATTATAGTAATAAGTTAGTATTATTTTAGGATGATACCGCAAATTAATAACTATAGTATTTCAAATCAAAATGAACTACCATTCATATTTTTCTTAGGGTAAAAATTATGAAAACGCAATAATAAATATAACAAGGAGGTTATTTGTGAAAAATACATCGTAATAGTGTTTTAAGTAAAAAAAAAAACAAGCCATTTGCTAGGTAAACAAAGAAAATAAAAATTGTATTTCCAATTCTCCAAGAAATATGCCCGTTTATGCTTAGAATATCATTATATTTTACTAGATGACTTCGCTTCAATAACTCATGTGGTCTGTATTGTGTTATGTTTTTGTCGATATAAAATCACAAAAACACCTGAATAATTTTGCGTTAGGTGGGGAAATGTAAACAAATGACTCATGTATATACGTGCAGTTTAAAGACTAAATTAATGCAAGTTCGAAGGAAATAAGTTATTATTTATATTTATAAGTAGATCAGTATTCCTCTGTAGACTCTGTATCTCTAAAAATAAAAAAGTTGGCCATTGTAGAATGTTTGGTGAACACCTTGAATGAACTGAGCGTGATTTTCTTTATAGCTCTCGTGTTTTTATAGAAAAGTCGTTTTATACTTTGTTATAGCCAATGATTACAGAAACTCACAAATGTAAAAATATACCGGGTGTCCCATTTAAAAAAATACATGTATTAGTCGTATCTTAGTAACCAAGCGCTCTTTTGTATTTTATGCACGAAATGCAGATGGAAAAGTACATGTACTTTCTTCATTTAACTGACTCTGTATCTCTAAAAATAAAAAAGTTAGCTATTGTAGAATGTTCCCGTGAACACACTATATACATGCAATTTAAAAACTAAAGGGTAGGGAAGGGGGAGGAGTTTGTCGAAGAAACGGTCACTTTTCGGCCACTTTTTAGTACCTACTAAAAATACAAAACAGAACACGCTTTCTTGTATCTACAATATAAAGATAAACATTACTTCACGATGAAAGAAGATTTATATGGTTTTGGCAACAAATCAAAACCATTGTTAAATAAAATTAATTAATCGTTATTAACAGGTACCGACGACTAATCGGCGTACGAAAAAAAAAAAAAACAAAAATGGGGTCGAGATGTTTTTTAATACCTAAGTACCCAAAATTTTTATTGATTAAATGATGCAATTTTTTTTAAATGAAAGCCATGGTCATATAAACATTAAATAACAACAAATAGCAAATTTTGCTGACTTTTCAGATTGTGAGGATGTGAAGAAATGTATTGTATCTTATTTTATATATTAACGAAGATATGTCGTTTTTAAATTTGTATTAGATATCTAGTGTGTAATGGATAAAACAGATATATGAAGAAGGTCAGGAGAGTGCATTGACGGACAAATAAAATAATTGATAACGCAAATGTCATAATAAGGTAGCATACAGTTGCAAGCAATCGATTACTTCATATTATTTTGTTAATTTCTCTGTATTAATCAGTTCATATCCTATACATATGAAAAAACACATAAAATCATATGTTGATGTATCATATGCTTGGTTTGCCTTTATGTTATTAAATTATATTTTATTGAATGTTTATAGTATCTGTGTTACAACTAGTTTAAAAGAAAAGAAAAACATAGGGTAACATTTTTATTTTATTTTATTAATAACATACTGTTAAAAGGATTGTAAAACTAAAGAAGCTATATACAGTGAGTCCCGGATCGACGCCTGAATAGGTAAACAGATCTGATAATTCTTGAAATGAAATTTCACCTTTTGGGGTTTAGCCCTACTTGAATAGAAAGTTATTTGGTCCATACTTGTAGCTTGAAAAAAACAGCATGTCTTCAAAATCTACAAAAAGGTAGTTTTTCTCATTAATAAAGTGCCTTTTTATAGGAGATATATTTCTATTATTGCATATCCATATAATAACAAATGAAAATTATAATGAACATATTACATCAATTTTGTATTTTGTCAGGAATTATCATCGAAACGATATACCTTTACGTATCTACGTAGAAAATGTATTTATATACGTACGGATATAAAGATATTATCTTCAGTCGAGTGGTTCGTAGCAAACGGAAAACAATAACCATTACTTCTGGCTCTGATGGCGACCTAAACTAGCTTCCAGTGATTTTGAGCCTACAGCCATCGATACCTACGCAGATCGGGGATCTCTCTTTCCTTTTCTGTCATAAGGAACCCGACGGCGATTGGGTTACCTGGTCTGCCATACAACTGTATTCATAAACAATTTAATCTGCCAATTAAGAAGTCGATAACTTTAAGCTGCACGTATTTATGGGTATTGCGCCGGGCCACTCACGAAAACTGGTGATAAATCCATCGCCTAAGAATATAATGATCTCACAAAAAAATTCGACCGCTTATTTGGTGTGTGCACGCCTGTGTGTGGGTTCCCGTTTCTCCTCTTCTTCCTTTTTGTTCTCGTTTAGGTTATTAACTACGGTTTTTTTTGTGTTAATTTTTCTTTCATGGCGTTTGGCTTTCCGATTCTCCTTCTTGTTTTCTTTTGCAATCTTCATGAGACGAGCTAATTTCTTCTTCTGATATTTTCCATTCCTGGAATTGCTGGGTTATTTTTTATTGGCGAATGCAATTAAAAAATATCTTAACTCTATAGCTTCTCTTTTATTACGTAGGTAGCCATGACTGTGTGATAAAGCCTTGGCGAAGATAAGCCAACGTACCCTAATGTGTACTTAGTTCTTGGTCGCCAAGGGAAATATTTGTCTCGATAAGTAAATATACAGTTGACATTACAGGGAATTTCATTATGCATTCGGTTTCTTATCTAACTAACTTCACAGTCAGCAACATTGCACTTGCAGGTAGTAAGAAAAAAAAATTATTAGAACGTACTAAAAATGCTCACAATACGGCAACAAAAGAACTTTTAAATATTTATCATACTCACATAGTTTAATTTAATATCCAATATGTTAGTTTTCATATGACCATTGCTTTACGATACTGCAGTTTTTGATTTTTAAGAAATACTTGCAGATCGTAAGTAGAAAATTATGCCATTTATGTGGTTAAATTGTCTAAACCTACTGGAGTATTTTTGACGATATATAGTATATGAAGTACTTCATAGGAATAGCAAAGCAATCATTTCTGTAGTCGAATGAACCAGGAAAAATGATAAATACATTCAGATTTATGAAACACCTAGCTGAAACTGATGGAGTGGAAAAAGCGATGAGGTAAATTATACAGCGTGTGTCAAGACGAACTTCCATTAAAAGTTTATGGAGAAGTAAATAAATGCGAAATTTAAAATTTTTGCAGTAAGTCTGTGGGTGTAGGTCAGTTTGGCTAAAATATTTTCGACTTATAACGGAAGTAGTTGGCAGCTTTGTTATTGTAAATGGAAAGGTAGTATTTTTATTTCAAATTTGGAGTTTACTGTGAATTTTATGTCAACATGTACTTAACCTTTATGCTGTACAAGTTATTCTCTTGTTCTTAAATAATTTTGTGGATTTTCTTTTCAGTTTAGTTGTAAATAATATCCAATGAGCTATCTGTTTCCAACAATGAAATTAAGAAATATTCAACTAACTGCAGGAAGAGAAGAGGCAAAACGATAGACCTTCAATTTGTGGTGACTCATTCTTTTTTTTTGAATAGCAAGCCCTGACTTCTCCCCGCCAACCGTTTTTAGCTGAAATGAATACCTACCTTAGGAGATTTTTCTGAAAAAAAACTGTCGTAGCATAATCATTACAAGTAAATATGTATGTTACAGGTGGCCGTGGTCAAACAAACTAGTTACTACGAAGGAAGATATCTTTGACAGAATAAGAAGAACTTTAAATTTACGCATAAACATTTACTACGGAGGACAGCGGCATGCTTACAGCAAGGCGGTGGCATTTTTGAGTAACTTTTGTAAAAAATAAATGTATTAATTATTTGTTTCTAGAATAATTTCTTAATTTCTTGTCACTTATTTCGTGTGGATATTAAACAAGAGCAAAATGCTGATGCCATCGTTTATAGTATTTGCTTAGTATAGGGGATAGTTATTAGCATTGTTCAATCCTGGACACCTAGAAACGACATACGTAGTTGTAATCATTACGCTGCGACAGTTTTTTTTTTCTGAAATATCTCCTAAAGTATTCATTTCAACTAAAAACGTTTTTGCGCAGAGAAGGTTAGGGGTTGCTAATTAAAAAAAAATACCACGACTTTCATTGTTGGAAGAGCCCCATTTGGTAGATATTATTAATGAAAAAATCATTGTACGCACTGCAGGCAACTTAAAAGTTCCTGAACTACTACATAACACAAAATTATTTTAAAAAAGGCGAATATCTTGCAAAGCATAAACATTCGGTGGCATGGTACGTTAGATGAATTTGATATACAATTTAGAGTAGAATGCAATTTGAAATAAAAATATGACCTACCATTTGCAAAAACAAAAGTTGACAACTACTTCCGGTATAAGGAACATTACCGGATGTCGAAAATATTTTAGCTAAACTAACCTACACGCATAGACTTAAAATTTTTAAATCTCCCCGTTGTAGTTCTTCATATATTTTTAACGGGAGCTCGTTGTGACACACACTATATAGCAAACAAAATTACTATAACTATTATTACTTATATAGGTAATATATTTAATAAATAGTGCTTTAACTCGGCTATAGATCTACAGAAGAATAGTCAGTCTTCTGTAGATCTATAGCCGAGTTAAACACTAGCAACATTAGCAAAAGTAATAGATGTAAATGTAAATAGATATTTTAACTACTTTCTTGTT
The DNA here is from genome assembly GCA_004143645.1 of Protaetia brevitarsis. Lineage (NCBI taxonomy): Eukaryota > Metazoa > Arthropoda > Insecta > Coleoptera > Scarabaeidae > Protaetia > Protaetia brevitarsis. The sequence goes on along the minus strand of RXPK01000051.1, from coordinate 868,252 downwards.
TACTAATTTTTGACTGAATATTTTAGGCATTACATCTAATCTTTATTCCTACATATTTTTTTTTCTCTGTATATTTTCCGGATCCTGTTGGGACATCTCAATAAGTCTTTAGGTAAGGCGTTTAGAATTAGGTAATCATACATTTGCTAAATTATATTTTTTTCTTAGACTTGACTCGCATCAAACATTAGTTTGAGGTGACGAAATATTAGTTAAATATAAGTTCTTATCAGGAATATTTACCTAATTAAATATAAATACTAACGTATTTCCTTCAGAATTGTATATTTAGTTATTAGTTTTTAAATTGCATGTACATAGGCCACTTGTTTACATTCCCCCACATAACTAACGTAAATTTATTCAGGTGTTTTTGTGATTTTACATCGACGAAAACATAACACAACAGAGAGCACATGAGTTGTTTTGCGAAGATCGTCGAATAAAATATAATGAATATTCTAAGCATAATCAGACATATTTCTTGCAAAGAATGGGAAACACAATTTTTATTTTCTTTGTTTGTTTACCTAAGCAAATGACTTGCTTTTTTTTACTTAAAACACTATTATGATGTATTTTTCAGTAATGACTCCCTTATTATATTCACTGTTTCATTTTCATAATTTTTACCCTATAGAAAGATATGAATGACTTTAATTTGAAATACTATAGTTATTAATTTGCGATGTCATCCTAAAATAATACTACACTTTATTACTATATTAATAAATATTAAATATTCTTGAACCCAATTTTTATTGCGGAAGTGTCTAAACCGAAGTCCGTATGCGACGGCCCGCTACATATGTTTCTACTTTCAGTAGTCGATCTTCGACGGCCGTCTGCGTCTGATTCACACGATTGCCTACCGTGATAGAGGCCCTTCCCGCACAGTGCCGAGCGCTGACGAGAATGACTGGATCATCCAGCGGGCAGCGAGCCGCGGGCCACGAAATGACTGGCCCCACTTCAATGTAATTTTTGCATATATTGCGACCATTCCCCTCTTCCACTAGCACCGCGCGGATACATGCAAACGTCTGAAATCAGGGGCCAATCTAAACGTGGCCCCAGTTCGCCGCTTGTCTGCATAAATAACTACAAAGCACGGTTGGTCGCATCAAATCATCGGAATTGCAACGTTAGTTCTGTACTTAAATGTGTGTGTGTGTGTGTGTGTGTGTTGTGTGTGTACGTATATTTATCGGTATTTTTACAAAAAATAAAAGCTCCTTAATGGTTAATTTGTGATTTGCAATGGTGGGGCCATGGCCCGTGACTTTTAAAGAGCAGTCGCCCGTGACGTAAATATTTAACTTATTCAAAATTTGTCCAAGCCGTTATGTGAAATTTGATACGTCATCTGAATTATACGTATTGCACAATTAATTAGTGGTATGTATGAATATGTATTTCCTTGTACCACAGGTATTTACATGTTATTAAATATAAACATATGCGTTATTTATATATAATTAGGTAATTAGTTACTTAATTATAGAAGTATATATTCATAAATCTAGATAAGTATGTAATTCACATGTATTGTATGTTACATGCAGTCTGTCTAGCATTCTAGCGTTATTATTAATAAGGAAGTTTATGATTCTTAAAGGAAAACTGTTCCTGTATTGAAAATAGTGGTTTTATCATCCTTTAGGCTCAATATAATAATATAAAAAATAAACCTAGCACTGCGGGCCTCTAAGGCCTTTGACTAACGATATACTTGGCTTTCCCAACATTTGATCGACACTCTTACTTTATAATTATGTGCTGAAGTTAGAATTTAGTGAACATATCCTTTCAAAATTATATATCTTGGAGATGATCAGATGCATAGATGTACGCACGTAATCATCGTATCTTCAATTCATGATTATGGACACACCAGCCATGATGAACCAAGAATTTAACGATATTTCCAAACATTACGAAACATAGATATTTTCAGTAGAATCGTATGCCAAATTACATGCTAGCCGCCGACGGATTAGTGATTAACGGAAAATTGTTACATGCTCTTAGGTATTAGTAAAATTGTGGCTATACATGTGTTATATTCTACCCATAAAGCTAATCATTTTCCTACAAATTTTATTATGGTTGCAATTTTATATGGTGTAAGATCTTACAAATTATTTAAGGATAAGATTATGAGAAATCGTTTTCTAATTCTGTTTCGATTTCACTGGCTGCATGAAATTGAATTTAAATTTGTAAATTGTGGTTTTCCAACAATAGAATATTTTTTTTAAGGTTTATTAGATTGATAAAGTTGTATTAAACTATATTTAAATTATCTAATAATAAATTTGTTTTATACTTCTAAAGCATAGAAACTAATGTAAAAGTCGTGAAAAGTATTGAATAATTAAATGTTTTAGTCCTAAAAGAGAAATCATAATGCTAAAGATTCAGAAAATTTTTGTGTTTCAATTTTATACAAGTGTTTATTCTATTACACAACTCTACATTTTTTTTTTTTTTGAAAATCAGGTGATCGAGAACTCTTATTACTCTATCTTCTATTTTCTCCACGGAATAATGACTCAAACAAATTCTGTTAAAGGTTTAGGAAGTAATTCTTTTCAAGTACGTGGCTTGCTGAAGTACCTCTTGCTCCTTTAATTATTGCAGAGAAATCTCACTAAGATTGTTATTCAACGTGCCTACATTTGCTTTTTAGATATGGTGGTTAAATGGCGAAACTAATGCAACACGGATGATTAAAATAAGCTTTTTGTTAAAGCCTCGGTATTCAAACTAATAAGTTTAAACAAAATTGGTGTATACATTAATGTGTTTATACTATAGACATTAGTTTCATTATTTATTCCTCCAATAAAGACGTAAAAAGATACACAGAAAGAAATATATAACTACACTATTGGAATGATGGATGATGCTTGTTATTTTTCATTTGTATTAAATATTTGTCTTTTTTTGGCTGGTGATAAATGAGTGATTGAAAAAAATTGGGAACCAACGCTTTGCTAACCCATCAAAAGTAGGTGATAATCTCCCAAGTTGAAGCTTTATGTGTTTATTAAAAAAGATCCTTCATTATAACGGAGTTGCATTTGAATAAATATTCTAAGGCAATGTTATTTGCAGTGGAGATTTTCCAAGTTCTGGACACTTTCCATTTCTCCGGTAAGGGGGACACTAACATTTAGGTTAAACCCGGTTAAATCAACCAGCAATAACACATAATCCTTATTACAAAGGAAACATTTCAATAATTTAATTTAAAATTATCACAATTCATATATCCAACTGCTAGATGTCCCTAGAAAATTAAAATTAAATTAATGTAACTATGTTTGATTTAGTAATACCTATTTTTGGCTAATTCAACTTTTTTTCTCTTGCAATTCAAGTATGTTCAATTTATGTTTTTGATAATAATACCAACCACATGAAAAAACCATTGCGAAAATAAACACTATTGAAACAATGAATGTCCAAATTGTATTAAATATTTTTACGAGTTCACTCAACAGTAAAGTGCTAAATATTTCCTTAATGTTAATTTAATTTTTAGAGCAATGCACATTGCTTCTATTTAAAACGAATATAGTATTCAGTTCACTGAGAAACGGTTAAGTGATCATTTTTTTTTCTCTCAGTGTAGAATGTTTACCGTTTTTTCGCTGATCACATGGTAATGTTGATCAAATTGGTCATGGAGTCAGAAAAATATACAGCCCTGGATGACTCGTCAACCGAAATCTTTCTTATAGTTACGTGTAAAGCTACGGAGGTAGTTTCAAATAATTGTGGGTATGGATATCTAAACAGATCAATTAAGTGTAATTAACTTTTAAGCATGTTTTTTTTTTTAGTGATTGTGATGTGAGTGGCAATCGAAAAAGAATAGCCGAATGATCAAAGGTTTTTTTTCATGCATGTTTCTTTACGTCAATGAACATTTTAAGTTAATACATAATGATGCTAGTAGATGGTGGGCGTAAACGGAAACGTAAACACAAACGTAAACTATTTCGCAAACCTGAACATACATGTATAATTATTGGTTTCCGTGTAATGCTATTTTGGCGTAATGGGTATGCATGGTGGAAGTTTTGTGAATATATATGAATGCTGAACTAGTCATTATACTGCTCTGTGAGTATTACTACAGGAATGTGAAGCAATATGGGAGATACTTCAAAACTCCAGTGAAGAAGAATGGAAAGTAGGTATAACGAAAATTATAATACCAAATGAAATTTTCCTAATACTTGTGGTGTTGACGGAAAACAAGTAGCAATTCAAGGGAGAGTGAATTCCGGTTCAAATTATTTTAATTAGGTACAAGTATCTTATTAGTATTGTATTGCTGGCATACTGTGATGCCGATTAAATTTATCATTTAATCAATATTTTTGTTATTCTGATTCATAGAAAAAATTCCTCCATATAATTTGCATAACAAATTATATTAAGCAGACCTTTTATTGAATTAATAAAAAGAATAATAACCTTTGATTTATAATGTTTAATTAGAAATTGGATATATCTATTTATTAAATCTAAAGGGTATAGAAAGGAATTACACAATGGGTGCAATTTAATGCAAATTATATCTGTGACACTATAACAAATATTATTAGAGTATTGGAAGTATTAAAAAGAAATATGATTTAACACCTGCCGTTGTACAATTAAAATAGTTTATAGTTACGCTAATTACAAACAAATTTTCGAAAAGTTCATGCTTCCAAGCTGAAAATAGTCATTTCTTAATGAATTCAATGTGCTGAACACGAAAATGACTAAGAAAAAGCTGAATTGGCTACTGGTTTTCTGTAAAATGTACGCATATTTCAGAAAAAGTGTTACTTATGTCAATATTATAATACATGGTAAGAAAACATTAGTCTGCTTCTGGCTTTCGACTTCTTTTGGCCTGCCGTTTGTAGTGGACTTGTGGAGCATCTCTACTGATTGTCCAACAATAGTCAGCTAGCATTGACGTAGACCATTTGCCTTGGTACCGTTGCTCCATGGTGGCAATGTCCTGATGAAAGCGTTCGCCGTGCTCATCGCTGACCTGTCCGCAGTTATCAGGAAAAAATCTAAGTGGGAATCAGAAAGTGGATCTTTAAGGACATATTGCAGCCGAATTCATGAAACAAAGCCAACATATCCTCAACGAGACACTTGTAATTTTCTGCCTTGTCATTCCCAGGAAGTTTGCTGCCACTTGATAGAATGCATCCCAAACCTGTTTTTCTTTACCTTGAAGAAGTTCCTCAAACTTGGGGTCTCGGAAGAGCTGTCTAATTGAGGCCCCACAAAGATACCCTCTTTATTTTGGCTTCACTGAGTCGAGGGAATTTTTCATGCAGGTACTGAATGCTGGTCCATTCTTATCCATGGCTTTTACCAAGTTTTTGACAAGACCGAGCTTGATGTGTAAAGGAGGAATGATGATTTTGTGTGGCTGTGCCAATGGTGGGTGCTGTACATTACGTTTGTCCCAATTCAAAAATGTTCTGGGGATCATGCATGATGCAATACCGAGAGCTTGCTGTCCCACGACAAAGACCATCAATATCGCAGCAGAACACAGGCTTTCTTCTTTCTTAAAGAAAGATTCGAAGAGCTGATGGCGAGTGCGAAATGAAGTCACTCGGACATTCTGTTCCAGAAGATTCCACTGTCGAAGTCTTGAGGCCAGTATCTCCGCTTTGCTTTTCGACAGATCCAAATCGCGAACAAGATCGTTCATTTCATCCTGGGTAATTTATGTGGTGCAGATGTTTCGTCAAAGCACGAAAAGTTATCATCCTTACTGCCACGTTGAGGAGAACTCGCCGACGCATGGCCATCCTCATCGTCTGAACTGATAGAAAAATCTGTAGGAGGTTCTGGAATTGGGAGTCCTTCGCCATGAGAGACAGGTCGCAGAGCAGATGGTATGTTAGGGTATTCACTGTCCATTTCTTCTTCTTGGTGATGCCTCAGAAGCTGGTGGTACCATACAGAAATAAAGTCGTCAACGTGATTGGTGGGCTCCTCCAAATCATGGGCACAGCAAATGGCATTGCCTTTCTTTTGCCATTAAGCCACTGTGAAAGATTTACGGCACAAGTGCGGCAGCATACGTGTGGGGCCCAGTCTTTGTCCTGGTCGCCTATCTTGCCACAAATACAAATGATACGCTTTCTTACTGTTGCACTGATGTTCTTTTTCTGTGCAGCAAATGTCACTTCTCCGCAAATATAACAGAAGTTATTTGCACTATTAACACAGTTACGAGGCATTGCTACTGTTTAGTTACTTTACACTACAGCAATCACATTGCACGAGTTAATTGTCACGTCGGCCATTTATAAATAAACTATAATTAGCTATTGCTTGATATTGCGCAATCAATTTCGCAACACTCTCAATGGAAACTTACAGCAAATGCTGCATTAACTTCTTTGCATGAAGGGGTGATGCAATATGACGCAAAATTTCGTAATTTCTCACTAAATTGCATTACATTATGCAATAGCATCTATACAATGGACAAAACGTCAATATCTCTGGAACGTGAGCCAATCAACTTTTTTCAATGTGATATTCGTGTTCAGCACGTTGAATTCATTCGGGATTGGGTACTTTCACCTAAGAAGCAATTTCACTGTTGACCAGTGTTACCTGAGCAGACGTTACGCTTTTCCTGTCATGTATTGCTTTCATAGGATAACTCAGCGAAACACATGCATTGGTTTAACAAAACGTTTTTCGTTACTTTATTTTGTTGGAACCAAATACATATTCAGTAATTTCAACAAAAAATCGGTTGTAAAGTCAGCATAATATTTATATTAAAATTTTAATGTTGCTGCAACATAAAAACCATAAAAGAAATGGAAAAACTGTTGCAGCACATAATATTTTGTGTTGGATGCAATGCGCGTTGAAATAACGTATTTTTTATTCCGTTTAAGATTAAAATTGTGTTAAAGTGTATTACGTATTGTTTTTAGTGGTCTTTGAGGTTTGAAACGAATTTTTTTGAACAAATTGTCGGTGATTAATACATAACTTATTTTTATTAACGCATTTTTAAACTGTATACTACAATGTTTGTTAGAAACAATCCTACATTAAATATGTTTAACAGATTATTCATGATAAAAGATGCAAAATTTAATGAGTGGTACTAACCTTAGCGCACTAGCTGCATCCTTTTTACCGTTTTTACGTCACATTAGCTTAGATTATTACTTCAATTCAGTATCTTACTAAAATTTGGTTGTTTTTTATCACAAAACAAGTAACTTTAAACTAAGAACTAAGATAAATGTGCCCCTCTCACCCCTTTCGTACATAGGAAAATTTCTAACTTACAACTAAGACAGACAGATGACAAGTAATTTTAATGTTATGTCAGGTTATGTAGTCGTCAAATTTGTCAAAGTTTCTTAGGAGGTGTGTGATCTTTTTACTTCCCTGTCATCTAAGTTTAGAATCTAGTAAATCTTCTTACATAAATTTTACTACTATTAAGACAAACACATGGTAAAAAGAATATAACTAATACCTACAGATCTTTAAGACGTTACTATCACTTGACCAAAAGATGGCGTATAACGAAACTCATGACGATAGTTTCGAGATTTGTTCATGTGATTTACATGAAGACGGGGCCATTCTATAGTTACCTCTTACGAATCTAAGTTTTCATAATCGGAATTGGTAATTACCAAAGATTTTTAAATGACGCAACAACAAAATAGTGTTCAGTTTGTTGGCATTTTAGTTCAGGTTGATATTTGTATTTATTTGGAAATACATCCAAAACGTTGCTTTAAATAAAAAAAAAACATATTTAGAATGAATAAAATAATTGCTTAGTTTTACAGTAATGTTTGCTTGATGTAATTCATTTGTTTACTTCAACCAAATTTTACTTTTCAACCAACAAAAATAACTACAACATTAATCTTTAGGTTCGTTAAAACAAAAAGCCTCTTCCCCGTATTTAAACGAAAATTATTCTTAAATTTACCTTTTTTTGTGGATGAATCAATGTATGTATTTTTCTGACTGTAAGAGTTTTGAAGCACTTTTGCTATCTAGTCCTATATTTTCTTAATCAATGAGTATAACGAAAATGTTTATAAGAAGGCCTAATAGGTTTACATATATTTCAAGCATAATAGTAAAATACGATGTCAGAAGAAAGAAATCTATGTAAATTCTTGTTACATACATAAGTAAGTACGTCGTTATAATTGCAGTACTGGTCTTCACTAGAATTGAGATATAAATTTCGAACAATTACGGAAATTGTACATCTTGTTAGTATAATTTGTTTTTATCATGGCATCTCGTCCATTATATCAAGTAGCTTGTCGCCATCTGTTTGAATTCAAATTAAGCGCGACGGAGTGTGATTACTGCACACCTAGGTAATTAACGCGACTCTGGGTTCTGCTGCGTGTTCATCAAATCTTAATTAAATCGAGGATCTGAGGCAGATGTTGTAGGTATATTCTTCGTTGTAGTTTCTCGCTTCTTTGCTGGTTATTAGGTGTTATTGCTCAATGCTATGTGTGTACCAATTTGCAATTAGATTCAGTTTTAATATCATCATTATTAGGAGTGTTTTAAATTTGTTAAAATATATATGAAATCGTCTAGTCGGAAAAGAAACAATATTCTTTTGTAATTATACTTTATAAACTTGCAATAAGATTCTTCATTATAAATACTTAATTGTATTGTTATGATATTAATCTCAAAACTACGGGACCGATCTCAAACATTCTTTCACCTTCATGTAGTGAATATGACTGTCTTTACTTCATATTATTATTTTACCTGATCGAAAGCAAAGAAGGAAAGTACGAAAGTGGCTTTGTTGTATGCTTACCTACGCATTAGAACAAGCACATCTTTTTCAGAAAAATATAGTTTAAAATTTATTAAACGCTTAATGCTGTACACGACCTGCGACTGAAATCAAGTTTAACATAAATTTTACGTTAATATACCTAGGGAGTGTGCCATGAAATATGAAGCGAGTGTCGATTGTTTCGCTGCTTCGCCACATGACACTATCCGAAGCCTTAATAGCTCTCTGCGGTATACCAAAGCCAGGTGATTAACAGATGTCTAAAAAAATAATGTGCTTAGTAGCGTGACCGGTAGGGGTCTCTAGGTAGGGATTGGTCTAAGGTCGCCATGACCACGCCCACCACATTCGACGCTCGTAAGGGGTCCAGAGGCAAGAAGAACATGTGTGTCATATGAGTTTTGCGACCGAGGAAGTTGGTAAAACGTGTGATACTTTTATTAAAACCGCAAATGGGCTCTTAGGAAAACGTGTTGCCAACTTTTCGCCATGACCGTCTTTTTTCTTGTTCCTTGTACACGCCAATTTCGCCGAAAGTGATGATATTGCAAACAGAAAGATTACCAGCGGAATCTTGATGGCACTGTTTCGCTTTATGCTTACGGCAGTTTTACATTCTCGTAATGATATATTTTTTACGTCTTATACATTACATAAAAGGGAATCCACGATAATAAGCTTGCTTCAGCTATTTTTTTAACCGCAAAATATAAATAATAAGCTACTGTATGTTATTCAAATTTAACCGATTAATTATAACATAGATTTGTATAATACCAATTAAAATATATTTCCTTGAACATTAACCTGGGTAGAGAAACAGAAATGAAAGCGCATTGTCCTTCATTTCAATTTATTGTTATAATTATCTAGATTACATGTTTCGGCCTGCCTAGTCAGCCATCTTCAGATCTATGTGTCGGAAGAAAATACTAAATGAAAATTATCGTAGATTGGTTTTTAGTTGAAATTGTAATTTTGAAAATTTAATTTTAATAATTTTTTTTTAAATTCAAATTTATCGGAAGACGAGTACGAGAATATTATACTTGTGTGTATATACACTGACATACATACATACAAGTAATTATAACTATAAACTGAATGAGGAAGGACAATATACTTTCTTACATTTCTTTTATCTACTAATTAATTCCAATACTTTATTAATTGGGACAATATGGTTGTAAACAGAAATACTTAAATTAGGTTGATTTTCAAAATCAACATACTTAGTTGCTTGACGTCACATTATTTTAACATGTTCTATCGAGAGTGGGCAGGCACTCAAGTGCTCTACAGGCTCACACAATATTCGTTGATTTTTTAAATTTTTTTCACGTTGATATTGTGTTCTTATTGAAACTGAGGCAATTTATTAAAGTTGACACCAAAAATTGGAAATATCAAAGGCTCTGTTTTAACTACCTACTACCAACTTGACTAAATATTTGAAATCGCTTGTCCGAACGTCTATGCTGTGTATCTTAAACATAAAAGCAATAAAAAGCTATAAGTGTAAATAAAAAAATTGCTAAGAAACAATGCTTGCATAAATTCATGTTTTTTTTTATTATTTTAATTCAGGAAGGTGAAAAACAAACACCAAAAAGAAATTCTAAAACGGACAAATTAAATTTGTGATCGGCACTATGAGTTCTTTATCAATAGTAAAATATCCTAATTCCAGTTATTTGAGATTTTGAGATTCTTAGTAGAAAGACTAAGTCGGCGCATCTTGGAAGTGTTTTATGAAAGACACACAAAAATAGAATGTAATTCATTGAATGTCCAGTACGTTTGTACAACGGCCGATATTTGGTCCGAGAAAAAAGAAAGAAGTTTTAATCAAGCGAATTTGAAGTTATCAGCTCCAAAGCTGGCGTCAGAGTCCAGCAAGAATTAAGGAAGTCGTATAGTGCTGAAACTGTTATAATTATTCCAATGACTGAATATCTCGCAAGAAGTCATTCACCAACAAAAGGAATCTTTGCCGACTTACCTTTGTAAAGAAACATATTTCGAATAGTTTTAAGTTCAGGAATAGAGTAATTTTTGGCAGACGAATCGAATTTTATATTTTTGGCCCCAATTGCAAAACAAATACAGAATTCTAAAAAGAAATTTAAAAGAGACTATGAAATATGCTGGTGGTAGCGTAGTGGTTTGAGGTTGTGTGTCCACAGATGGAGTTGGAAGTATGGAGTTCACCGAAGAAAACGTGGACAAAAATAAGTATCTTAATATATTAAAAAAAAATTGCTCCATAGAGCTGAAAATTTGGCATACGCAAAGATCTATCAGGACAACGACCCGAAGCACAAGTCCGGAATAGTGCAGTCATGACTTATATAGAACTGCCCTCACATAATGGCACCACTACCATAGTCACCGGACATATCCAAATGAAATTCTTTAAACATTGTTGGACCAAAATACACATAAGTTGAAAAGGTACTGCTTGAAGAATGGCAGAGAATGACCCCATAATTGACAAAAAATCTTGTGGACTTGATGGCAAACCGATTCAAGGCGGTTATCAAGTTGAGGGCTACCGTATCAAAAAGTAATCTTATGAAAAAAACGATTACTTTATAATATAGTTAGGTCTAACTTAACTGTATCAAATAAGCTGCAAAGTAGTGAAGTTCAACATTATTTTTAGTTTTTAATTTGTACGTTCTTAAACAATAATTCTGTGCAACAAATGAAGTCCCTTCATTAAATCGATATATTTTTTAGATTTCAAATTACAGTTATGAACATTCTTTAACGTGCACTGTATCAAATAAACTTAGAGTTACTGTATATACCAGCTTACTCAAACCATTACACAATTCATTATTTTGCGAGGTACCCAAACGAAAATTACTTTACTGTATATTGTTCAATTCTTACATTGGTTATAATTACTGGTTTTATATTTTGTCGTGCTATTGTCATGTTCATTTATGTATGTTTTTGTTTTATAATGCTATATTTGTCCTGTAATAGGGAAATATTCTGTTGGGCAATAAATAATAAAACCTAATTAAATGAATAAACTTCTGTATAAAAAGTTTATTCATTTAATTTTGTTGTTTAAAATAACACTACAAACGTAACTTTAACTTAACTTTAACAAATTAAACGGAATCTTATCTTCATAAATCTTTCATTATTATGCAACCAAAACTACACGTGCTGCATACATAGCGATGCGTATCTTAGAATTCTTTGCAAATAATTTTTAATTCATATTTTACTGTAGTTTCGGTTTCATAAACAATTGAAGATTTGTGGAGCTTGGAGGGTTCACTTCTCGCAAAAAAAATCGGAACACCAGCAATCGAGAATTTTAAGATTTCTTGGCTGTAAATAAAGCTTTCAGGAAACGTACTTACATTTCAACAAGATGAATCGATACAAGGTTTAAACAGAAACATAAATAGAGAGAAAAATGCTTTATACATAGAATAATAAAAAATCTTTAGATGACAAGAAAATACATACATAAAATAAATAGGGAGATATCCTCGCAAAAAATTGTAGCAATACGAATGACTATTAAATCGACGGCATTATTTAAATATATATATATATTATAGTTACATAAGTCAAGTTCTCGAGACATTAGAAATTTCTTAAGATTTCAAACATTTGGGTGGTACGCCTATCGTTTCGATCATTCATAGGTAGAAACACATAAAAAATTCTGGAGAATTCAAGATTTAAATACACTCATTACGATGCAATATACTTTCCACGGAGGCTACATCATTTCAATTAATTTTAAGAAAAAGAAATCGTTCGCACTAAAAAATTAACTGTATATTTCTCGGAACTATTCATGATGTAAAAAGCAAAACTGAGCGCGATTTAAAATTGCTACGTGCATATGTATGTTCACATAACGTATTTGCGAACACCTATAAAACTTCAGGTGAAAATCCCTGTGAAATTAAGATAAAATCAGGGGATGCATTCGTTAAATTAATAGGTGTAATCTTGTTGATGTTTTCGTTGAAATCGTATGTGCCGTTGATTTTTAGAATTTCACGCGGATGAGATTCTGCTTTTGGAAACTGGAAAATAAAGTACCTATGGGTATTTTTTTAGCGATGTTTTGTTCTAAGTACACAGTACAGCCTTCAATTACGTTGGGATGCTTTTAAATTATCGGGTGTAAGCATGATAATGTACACAATAAAATTCACATTAAGATAACATTGTATTAAGCTAGCAATAAAAAATGATGAGTGGACAATTTTTTGTGTTATTGTCATGACTTTAGGAAATAAAATAACATTCGGCATACTAGCGATTTGTTCGCAATATGTATTAGAAAATAGTTTAAATACAAATATTTGTGTGCCACAAGGGACAATGTTAGGTCCGTTATTATTTCATTAATGATCTATTGTCGATAATGGAAAGCGTTAAAGCACGTATGTTTGCGGCTTTTAGGCTACGCTATATATTTGTAAGTGATAATAAGATTGATAATAAGCTCCGCGTTTTAATATGATTTTTCTCCTGACGGTGATCAAACCTGGAACATGCTCCGTAAAGCAATAAAAAAAAACTTTCGCTAAACGATAAATTTCGAAATAACATGCAGTTCGCAGCAGGCAGTTTTGTTGATTATGATTAACTCAATTATGAGTTTCAAGATGCATTCGAGGTCACTGGTATTACTCTAGAAAGCAGATACGAAATTCGAAGGGTTGGAAAATCGCTGATTAAGGCGTCCAAAGAATCGCCCTCAGATGATAAATCCAATAAATCGGGCATATCCTGCCCGAATATGTGTTGAAAGCCCAGATGCTTTGTATATGTGTTGAAAGTTTTTACGCTTTGCCCAGTTGATTAATGCTGTAGACTACGCGTGTTATGTGCAGGAAAAGAGAAATGACCTCTGTGTGTTTTGACTTACGAATTAACCGATGATGATGCAGTCGGATTTACATCGACTACCGGCAATCTGGCTCGTATGGAGGAAGCTTAGAGTTTGAGCGAATTTCGAGAACGAAGTTTTGGTTAGGATTGACCGTGTTAGCGCTTGAAACTATATATTTTTTTTTGCTTTCTTTTATCACGTAGAATATGTTCATGCAGTTTTAATAAATTCTTTGCCTATTAGACGTTGTTTTATTAGTATGAGGCCTTAGTGCATTATTTGTTGCTGTTTGATAATCTTTTTGGGTCACGCATACTATTATTATTACTGCACCTCCATAAATCTTCGGCTAATGGGTAAGATGTTGGCGAGCAATATTTTGTTAAGGAAAAGAAGAAGAACGGCTCCGCTGTCGCAACAATCACACAATCTGACTGACGCGCCTGCGATAGATACCGGGAAAAAGAAACGAATACGAAAAGTTGAGTGCAGGTAATAGAACGTTACAATTTAAAATCTTGTGTTTAATGACTTATATTTCTAACACTATGTAATAGTCAGAAAAATTAATAAACGCAAAACCATATGAGTATAAGAGTTGTGGGATCGCCGCAAGCAAACCTTCTCCGGGATCTCCACGTATTATCGCGCAAACTACATGTTCCTACACTACTAGTTTGTAGTTGTATATATGTACATCTTAATAATTATTGTTGTTTCAACTTTAAAAAGTTGATCTTTCTTTTTTCTAATGACGTTACAAAAAAATAGAATATTAGAAATTAATGCTGTTATCGGATCTGAAAATCCGATAGTACATCCGGATTTGAGAACTGAATAGTTACATCTGGATCTGAGAACCGGATAGTAAATCCGTATCCGAAAACCGGATAGTAGATCCGGATCTAAGAACTGGATAGCGGATCCGGATCCGAGAACCGGATAGTAGCTTCACATAGTGGATCCGGGTCCTAGGATCCGGATATCCGGATAATTTCAGATCCAGATATGCGGGTCTCAATTTTATCGGATATCAACAGCGCTATTAGAAATGCCTTAAATAATTTATTGAACTTTGGAAAATATTATTAGTTTTTCACACTCAACGTTGCAACTTTCAAAGGTAACAGACGACTAACATACAGTAGACCCATACGAGTAGGAGGTAAGTACAAATTTTAATGTTCTAGCTATAGAATTTAGACCAACCATACCATAGATTCAGTTTAAGACGTAAAAACTAATGTAAACGGTGGGCGATATATGAAAAAGTGATCAGATTTTAACGTTGGTAAGGCGGGGCAAAATCGATCATGAATATGGTATTTGTATTATAAGTAAAAATCACAAATAAAAATACAAAAATCAAAACTATAATTTATTATAAAAGAACACAAAATTAACAACTTTCAAAATAGAATATGTATGTTAGTATAAACATTTAAAAAACAAATAAAAAGTTGCGTGAAAAGGTACATACATTAGGAAGTTATACTTCTTGATTGTACTTGACGTTCGAATGGGCAGGAACAACAATAAAATGCAATATCTTATTTCCTATGCGCGAAAGCCGTAAATCGCAATGTCAACGAATATTCTATTGAAAGCCGGACTTTTTTTAAACACCGCGGGACAAATTGTTAAAAATTAGGATAGTTCTCCCAAAAGCGGGACGTATGGTCACTTTATATGAATTCTTTACAAAAAATTCTTTCTTTATATTTAGAAACGCTTTTTTTAAAGTGTGAGTGATATCAACGCAAAAATTACATTTCGTGCCGATGTGTGCATCACTTGAAAACTCGCCTTAAAGGTATTTTAACGCTTATGATCCATTGCACTGCACTTTTTGGGACATCCTTTTCTTCTCCGGTAGGGAACTGTGTAATAAAATTCCTCAAGGCTTCAAATCATTGTAACTGACAACTCGTAAGTGCAAATTCAGGCGACATCTGTTGAGGCAATCCTTAGGACAACAGCATGAAGTTAACGGTACTTAGATCTTTATTTATATACTTTTCTTTTCTAAATTATACTTTTGTCTTAAGGTTAATGACAATTCAAGAACTATTACAGATGTGAGTTTAAACGATAACAAAAATACTCCAAACTGTGGTACTGGTAATGCTGTAAACTTCTCCTAAACCCCTCACCACAAACTGCACTAAACTGGACGTACGTTTCGATAGCAAAGCTATCATCATCAGCAGAAACGCTGAAAATGATAAAATGAAATTTTCAGTGTTTCTGCTGATGATGACAGTGCTGGTGGGTTTCATTTTAAAGTTATTCCTTTTTTTTATAAAATTCACTTAAGTTAAACAGGAAGCGGTTCGTAGTAACTGCTTGAAGTTAATGCTGCTTCTGTTTCACGCAAAAGGGGCATCATATATCCATCTTTATATGTGGTGCTATGAGTAAGCCCAAGTAAGGCTATTCGTCACCTAGGCACGCGCCTAATAGGCATCTCTAGATAATAATCTTCCAAAGAGCACTATAAAATTTTCAAGGACTCGACATAAAAATTACATACCTGTTCTGCAAGAAAAACATTTAAAACATTGAAAATATTTTTTAAGATGTGCCCTCCGATGTGAAATCCAATGATGTTTATCCGTACATACAAAATACAAAATTGACGTCTTTCTAAAATTTTGTGTGAGTGAAAAATGCATCTAATTTAAATGTAGATATATTTCAGACAGCACCCTACGAGAAGTTGAGCGCTTGATGAAACAAGGGCCACCTTTTAAGCAAACACAAAAAATATATTTATAAAATACAAAGAAATAATACTTTAGGGAGACATGAGTTTTGAATATGATTGTACACCTCATAATCTCAATGCTTTAGAAATAAATGTATTGTTACGGATCAAAAATTGCTATGTATACCAAGGACAATAAAGCCGGTTATGTAAGTCGGACCAATGTCAAATTTAGTGTTTTTAATTTTCTTGGCTTTTATTTGCGAAAAAAGTTGTTTTTTGTTGTTGTATAAACATTAGAAATAATATACATATTTTATTGTTTTTTTTTAGCAAATAAAACATTTAAATGTATTTATAAGTTTAAACTTCTTTCTTGTAAATCTTTATGCTCTGTCCGAAATTGCAATTTCTATCAATTATTACTATCTTACATATTTAAGCGTATACACTGTAATTTAAAATGCAATTGAAATTCTTTACAAAGACTGGGGAATATCGTTAAAATGTATATTTAATTTTTAGAATAATTGGTTATACAAACCACCTCCACAGCAAATTAGTTCGAATAATTGATGCCTCAATATACTAACTTATATTTTTGTAATCGGTCTTCTGTTTGCTATATGTGTATATGGTTCACGCAACTGAGTATTTTCTTGAACTTAGTTGTTATATATTTCATAACTTCAGCATGATTATTTATTACAAAATATGTTTTCCTTTCGGATATTTAATAATAACCTTCGCCCAAGAATTTGTTGGCAACCATAACTTACTAAAAACTAGAATGTAATCAGGACCTAAATATGCAATAAAGCAGACATTAACTTTGTTACTGATATGGTGCGTTGTCCCTTCTGTTCTTGCATCTTATTTGGGTTTTAGAGTTTTTTTCTCCAAAATTTGTTCAGTGGGGAGTTGACTCCCTTTGATGAGAGTTGTATTTCGATGTGCTTGATAATCGATCACCTGAAAAATGTCTACCTTCCATTTTTTTATGGATTTCTTATGTTGCTTGTTGGAAAATATGCTATATGTGAATAGATCCATAATACATGTTAATAAACATAAAAGTTCACAAGCAAATTATTTTTTATACATTGCAGGATACTGTTAGTTTTCTTTGACATATGCTTCCTTTTCTTCTCAATTTTCTTCTCAATGATTTGGTGAAGATTCTCAGGACAACTTTAGGAGTTTTCTAAGGAGATTTTATCGAAATCACTTTATAGTAATGCCTAACTGTCAGGTTTAGCAGCGCACAGGATCTCCTCGATGTATTTATGTATCTCGTTGAAAATAAAAAAAATTCTAACAAGCACCAAAAGACTTGTTTTAATAATGCCCCACACCTAATGGAAAGCATTAAAAATAACAATAATTATTATTAGCTTCGTTATTTTTAATGTCATCTAGTAATACAGCATAAGTATTGTCTGTTTCAAGCTATAGTGCGGACGGTGTCGTTTAAACACGGTAGGCGGTATACAATAACATGACAACACTGCACTATACTTTTTCCTTCATATCAAATAAATAACCACGCAAATAAATAGGTACACCAATAGAAATCATGCTATTCACTTGGTATATTCCCTATTATTTAATTTTTAGAATCGAATACTACAGCTATGAAAAGTAAATGAAAGTTTTTGTTAAATTTTTATTTTAAAAATTTTGTTATCCCAATGTGATCCTGTCATTCTAAATATTAATTTGATTTGGTGTTAATACAACCTTCTTAATAAAAATTGTATGAAACCCTTTTTTCTCGATGCATAAAAATAAAATGGTACATGGAACTAAATATAAATGAATTGCTTTTTGGATAATAAGTTAATTTCATCACATTTACTATTATTATGATCTACGTAGAAATGTGATATTTTAATTGAAAGCCTAATTCTATACAAAGTAGTTTTTTTTTTTTTTATTTTATTTTTCGCATTGTCTTGTAACGCAACGGAATGAGATATGTATAACAAGTGAGAGCGGCCATATGTAACCGATATTATACCGGCCTCTGTAATTTACCTATTCCGGACTCGGCCATTGGAAGCCAAGCGAGAACACATATATTTACTGATTTGACAGGCACAAGTCAAACAGTCGGATGTGCTGTGTTATGCATGCATTCATATTCGGGTGACAAAATAATAACAACTCTCACGGCCATGTCGATTTGTAATTGAGGGTTTGCGCTGCCATACTTAATGCACGTAATAAAATGGCCGTTTTTACATCTTTTACATGAACTTCTCGGCTATTTATGCACACGCGCGTATCATGCAAGTAAATGGTAGTCTAGTGTGCATATAAGTATACTACTTACCTACGTATACCAACTCTCAGCGGCTTTGATTATACGTTCTACCGCGAAGTGATTATAATTTTATTGCTGTCGCATATTAGTACGGACGGCACGGCTATCAACGAAATAAAGTGACATTTACGACTGATACCACAAAAGCGGTGGAGCGGACGAAGTCGATTAGTCGCGTACCGTAAGTATAGACCTGGTGGTATCCTATATTTTAAGTTTGTGTTTTAGTATTTTAATTTAAATTCACTTCTTAATACCTGTCCGGTTGCATTTAGCAGGTTTATTGAGGGTTTTAAATAGGAATTTGCCACTATCCTTGAATTAGATTTAAATTCCAGATACGATAGGCGGGGACAAATCACGATAAAAATAAAAAGCATTCATAACTATAAATTAGGAGTTTATTTATTTAATGCACACGCACTAAAATTAAACGGTTTGTTATATCTCTACTTAGAAATTTTTGAAATAAGGTTTACCTACCCGATCAAAAGATTTATTATAATATGCCGAGGCACAAGTATACAGTGAGAGAAACAAAAATATCAATTTCAACTATTTTTACAGTTTAAAATGTTTATGCATTGAGATAACCATTAAATGGTAAAATTAATGCAGCTCGCATGCTGAAAATAAACAGTTACTTTTTGTTTTGGTATTTAAAACAATAAGTTTGGCGTTTTAACAAAATTTCTAAAATTTATATGCTTAACGTATCTAACATTATTATAAATATTTTATATATATATGTTTATGCTTAAAAGTTATTTGGTGATGCGTGTTGTTCCGTGTTCTATGCTGACATGATTTATAACCTAAAAAGAAATATAAAATAATTATCTATTTATTTATCCGATAGCATTAGCGAAATATGTATTTGTGTAGATGCAATAACATAGAAATATACATGTGTATAATCAAAATGCTCATTTCTTCAGTGCGATGTTTAAAATTCGTTATAATTTGAAATTTGCTGCATACTTTTTAAATTTTAAAATGTAATAAAAAACAAAATATTTTATTTCTATTAAACAGTGAAAAATAAATATTTCCACATAAAACAAATGCGTAACTAAAACAACTAATTACACAAATAGAGTTCAAATGATCCTCTTCCATTCTATTTCTTTTTTTTTTTGATTTAACATCATTCTTTATAGAAAATATACATTCAGGCTCCGCGTTAGAATGAGGCAGAGTCAGAACTAATTTAGTGTAGGCTATATTTCTAAATAAATGTTTATCACTAAAATTGAAAACATTAAATAAAAATTCCCAAGACTCATTTTTTAAAATAAAAGCGTATATTTTGCCTTGTCAAATTTTAAACTTAAATTGTTATGTTGAAGTAATCATCTTCTTACGTTACTTGTCAGCTGTCAGCGTGCATTATATGCCTGTGTGTGGTCGTGGTCTCTATCTGTCCTTGCGCAGCGATGCCAATGAAATTTAGTGGCATAATGTTGGATTTATTGCGGGACACGAATTTTATAAATCGAAATTCATTTTCAGCATTTTTAAACAAAATTGTCACAGCACTAAATTCTTCGTCAATTCGCCAGTATAATTTTTTTTTGTTGCCAACACATGATGTGTATAGTTATAGTTATCTACATTCTATTGCAAATTCATAATTGCATTACACAGTTATTCAAAAATAGATAGTGTTGTTTTCCATGCACATTAAATATAAATGCATTTGCCAATTTAACTGCCTTAGATGAGTTGTCATATTTGGAAACTAACGCTGTCTCAACACATAGGTAACCATAATCCCTTCCAAGTTGAAGCTTTATAAGTTTTCATGGTATATATTGCTTTGCTTATGACTACATATGATACATATCTACTACATTGAATATTTACTCTAAGATTTGAATTACTTTACAACGGCGAAATCCTGGTACTAGGGTTAAGGAGAATAATTAAGATCTGGATTGAATCAGCCGGTAATAACACATTACACACACAAATTATTGAAATAAATATATCCAAATGTTAAGATAACACTAATAAATGGTTAAACAAACGTAAATTTTGATAGGATATATCCTATATACCTTATATATCTACCTTTTCGTTAATTTAACAATTTCCTTGTTTGGGTGTATTCCGCAAACATATTCAATTAACATTGAAAATTAAATTAAATCAAAAGCCTGTGTATTAGCGTTGTGAACGAAGCTTTCGCCGTCATTCACCGCAGATCCTTCGTATCATAGCAGGGCTTCAAGCAGTATATTTCATTCCTTACGTGAGTGAATGAAGCGTTGTGCATGAAGCAAATTTCTCATATTGCCTTCACGCGTGAATATGCAGTGTGCATCGACGAAAGAGTGAAACGAGACTTATTCTCAAGTGACTATTTGTATTACGCACGCACTACCTAATATCTACCACGAATGACGGTGAAGACATCGTCACCTACACTATACGTTCACGCCGTGAAGGCAACTTTGAGAATAGGCTTCACTTCCTTCGTTCGCTTCATATTGCAATTTTCACGCACAGATATACATATGAATGAAAGCTACGTTCATCACAACACTACTGTGTATTGTCTTATTCAATTAACACTTTCACCAGTTATAGAGCTTGCATTAGCCTTACGGGGTTTTGACTCGTGTTAAGGACCTGCGAGTTCGAATCTCACTTTGGTCAGTTGCGGTAAACGTGTTTTTCTTTTCCGGCACCGTAATGATGATTAGGAGAGAGATTTGGCTCTGCGGGGGCACCTGACAAGCAATAAATTGCTTAGGCTTTTTTGCCCCGAAAAAAGCTAAGGAAATAGCCCTCATAAAAGTAAATACTCTTAAAGTACGTAAATTGCATAAAAAATTTGTATGCGTTGTATCAACAGTAAGTTGTTAACGCTTTTTGTAAAGTTAGCTTAAAGAATATTGCTCGTATTTAAAACGAAAACAGTGTTACATTTCATTTTTTCTTTCTGAGAAAACGAGCTACACAATATAATTTATAATATTTTTTTTCATCTTTGGGCGGTGCCGGTTTTAACCTATGTTTTTTAATGATATTTTGAAATTCTTTTTATACTATTTCTACTCGCGAAAGAGGATTTGTTAAAGTAACAAATATTCGGTTATTTGGCCACGCAATGATATCTTGTCAGCAAAATTTGGTTAAATCAAACAAATATTTATTAAATTTCAAATCCTACAAAGTATTAGTGTATCATTAAAATAATGTAGACTGTTGAGCCAAAAAAGTACACCAGTTCCAATTAAGCAATTAATTATTAACGCCGAATTAGTATTTAACGAAGAAAAATTATTTCAAATACCAATTTCAAAGTGTTGCGATTTATGGGTAGACTTAGCAGGAAACCAAAGATTTACTCATATATTATTATTATTATTATTATAATTATTATTATTATTATTATTATTATTATTATTATTATTATTATTATTATTATTATTATATGTATATGTGAAAATGACGAACTTTGTACATATAGGTGTCTATTTACAATGTACACCTATCAAATAACAAAATTGAAATTGTACACTGAGAGGAATATCTTTTTTATTTAAAACGAATTGCATTAAACCAAAACTTTTTGCGTTTTTTATATAGCCAACATGATTGGAAATAATATATTTTTCGTTGAAACAATTTATTCTTTTAAGTTAATTTGAAAAACTATGCAGATTGCTTATAACATTTATGCATTTTAGACTCAAAGCGTAAATACACCAAAATGCCGCGATCATTTTTCATTGAAATGAAAATGAATTATCGCAAAAAAACCCATGCACTAAAGAGGGATTTGTCGTTAAAATGTTGTGAATCCTAGTAGTATTGGAAGTTGGTCGTAGTGACCACCTAGCACTCTAGTATGACGTTAAAGAAATCGTCCTTTCAATGGCGATGACTCCTATCAGATGTTGATCTGGTAAGTATACCAGATTAATATGTTACGACCGTAGTTCCCAGCCTATTTTGAGCGAAATACTATCTGTTACTGGAATGAAATAAGAGATGGGCCATCTATGCGACAATTTCTCTACTACACATCAGTATATCTGCTCATCTGCTGTACTATATGGGAAGAAAACTGTTATACGAAAATAAAATGCGATATTTATTTTTACTTTCTTGTAAATATTTAGTTAAATTAATAAATACTGCGCTAGCTTCAAATAAACCTACTGACCAAATTATTTGTTTGATTGGATACAGGAATATTTTTAATATTGCTAAATCAAGTAAGAATTTAGTAACTGTAATCGCAAATGCATGAAAAATGGTTGCAAACAACAAGATCGTTTTTTCCGTGTATAACAGTTTTAAAACCTTCAAACTGAAAAGATTCCAATTATCTCTGAAATTTCTTTAACCTTGCGCGAAAAATATTCACTTTTGTTCATTATTGTTTGTGCATCTGAGACTTATGCGCATGGGAACATGAATAAAACTAAAATATTTCCGCGTAAAAAAAAACACTCAGTTTGACTACAGGTGCTTGCATTTTCCGTTAAAAGGCAATAGTTTTAAATCAATGTATTGATGCGTATTCACGCAAATAAACCAAAACGTTCAGCAAGACGTACTTAAAATACTGTTTATAATTCAATAATATGATAACATACTTAAAAGAAATTAAAATATGTTGTTAAATATGTACCTACATAATAATAACAATGTAATATGTAATGTGTATTGTCTTATTTAAACAAAAGTTATACAGACATTATAAAATATTAATCAAAACTAAGCTGCCTTCCATTTAATTACTGTTGCTTTTCGTCGCATGTACTTAAGAAGAAAATAGTCTTCCGGCAAAACAGCACGCTCTTTTCAAAATAAACACTTTTTTGAGAAAAAGTATTCTTTGTTGAACATGATAAAACCCAAAAGTAATACAATTCTTCATTTAATGTAATCTCTTTTCTTAGTGTAGTATTTGTTTATTGACGAATTATTATTCAGTGTAGTTCTCTCATCATATCAAAAAACTATTTATTTCATACAAAGTAGTACTAATGTATATTATTGATTATAATTATTAAATTATATTATTGAAATCACTGACTTTCACCGCTATGAATTGAGCTCTGTTTTACAGAAATCTTGCTGTATTAAATAACTGGAATAAATAATCACACATCTCAAACTACTTAACAAATGCCACCCTATGGCAAGTACACTGAGGGAACGACAGATATTAAGTTAACAAAACAGGTTTTGTTAATAACATATTGTTGATTTAACCAAAATTTACCAAAACTCACTTTTCTATATACGTGCCCTGATCTAAATATTATTATCGACAAGACTCTTGTAGTCGCAAATACATTGAATATATTGTATGAGTACAGAAAATGTTGTAAAGATGGCAGTTCTCCTGTTTTACTACTGTAACGACGTATATCTAAAAAGAATTGAATGCATGGCAGGCCGAACATACTAGTTAAATATCTTACAGGAACTGTGGTCTTCAGAATTGCAACTAGCATCGCACCACCACGGGTGCGAATCAACCCCAATGCCAGGGACAACTGGCAGAAGCCATAGTAATGACTACTAAAATACAGTTTAATAAATTATTACATGTTTATATAATACATTGATTTATTGAAGCCAAGGAAGTAGCAATATACAGTAAGTATGAAAGGAATTTGCATTAACATAGTATTTCCGTTTTTCTTTCTTCTTTGACCTTTGTATTTGATATATATTTTATTCTGTTCTTGTTTTGGAATTACAGGTCAGAATAATCAACTAAATAATTCTTATGAATGCTCTTCATTCTTGCTGCACCATTTTCAATTGTTAAGAATTTAAAAAAAAGAGATTAACAAAGAGGGAGTTAAAATAAGTCGTGTATGAATTGGTCTGAAAAATATTTGGCACCGTAAAATAATACTTGAGATCGAATAAAGACTGCCTGACCTACTCACTTTTCACGAAGATTATATCAATATTTACATCCACTGTTTTCGAATTGAAGTTAGTTACATAATAGAGTAACGTGCGGTCATTGAGCGGTTTTTGTGCGTATGCAACTATATCACTAAATCTACCCGGACACAAGTTGATGCACCAACATTGCATCTAAGTATGAGTCATCAACAACTCCCGCGCAAAAATAACGTAATAGATATTTTTCAAAACATATATTTTGATAACCAAAACAACCAGGTTTATTAAAGGGTATAGAGGTTTAAACTAATATAATACATGTATGTATTATCTAACTTATTATATCAGACATCTTCAAATTTATAGAGGGTCTATGGCCCATAAGGGGTTTTCATAGTAATACGCTCTACAACAAACATATAGTATAATAAAAAATTGGAACATGTTCCTAACGTATCTGCACTGCTTCATGCTGTGTTCAAAGTGAGGACCCCATTTTTATGCAACATTTACCACTTGTTTTCAGAAACATTATTAATTGCTCATTTGATTTCTATTTCATTTTCTTATTGCTTCTGTCAATTGATCCATATAGTAACGTTCGATAAATTTTACTATTAGAGACAAATAAAAAAAATAGCGGTGTTAAGATCGGGTGATTTAGGGCAATTTAAAGCCAATACCTGTTATCAAAAATTCTGCAATACTTTTTGTTCTTTTCTGTATGAGCAGTAGATTGTCATTTGAAAAGCCTAGCTGTAATTCATTATCAAACAATTGTTCCACAAATCATTAAATAATCATATCTAGCTTCCGTTATGTATCTTCAAGAATATCGGTCCTATACGTTTATGGCATTGCAACCCTATGGCATTTTACGGATCAATTCCAAAACAAAAAACACGTTATGCTCTCAGTCGAAAGAAGGGTAGTCTTTGTGAAAACTGTATGTGCCATTTCCAGCATTTTTATTATTATTATTATTATTAAAATAACCACAATAATATGGAAGATATGCAATTCAATACGAATGACGGCATGTGAACATGTAACTTTGCAGCAAAAATTGAGGAAAGCTGTATACTATCATTACATGATGGATGAAAATATATTTGCAATCGCGGGAAGTAGTGTAGGATCAGGATCATCATTCTGATCTCACTGATAATTAATATAGTAAACTAATTCAAATAACACAGTAGTGAATTTATTAAATATGTAGCACGTTAATCATTTCTTATTCATCAGTTATTTTTCAAACAATATTCTACACATTTGAATCGAATACCTGGTACTAACAAAGTAAATTTGGAAGAAATAAATATTTGTTTATCCATATGTTAAAAAAGCTACATACTTGGGTCAATTAATATTACATTGATTTAACAATATCTTTTCTTTTGTGTATTATTTATTTTAAAAAACAACCTTTCCTTACTGACAAACATTTAGTATTTCTTATTTCTCTTTAATACTGATACCTACTATACAGATATATAAACTAAATTGCAAGTTGGGCGCATATTTTAAGTTGACTTGTGATAAAGTTAAGTTATTGAAAGCAGGAAAATAGAAGCACTTTCAGTTGAAGGCCAGTGGATTTTATATATATTTGGACACATTATTATTAGACCATTAGATAAAAACAGACGTGCTTACGCTGAATTATACTCGTAACATAGTTTTAGGATAAATCCATGATTTGTTATTTGAAACCTGTGCTGTTATATATCCTGTAAAAATAAAACGTGACCATTACACGTCTTTTACGACGCACATTTCAACTATAATTCTATAGATTAGCGTTGCCGAAACAGTCCAATATAATGGCAGTCCATTTCTAATCATCCAAGATTATGGCGTTACGCAAATTATATGTGCGCGGCCGTTATCGCATGTTCGCCATGCATCCTTTTCAAGATGGCCTAGTGAAAATTAAATCCCAAAAAAGTACTCGATTTCTACGCGTAATATAATTACACATTCATAGAATGGAAAATTATAGCTTTGGTTTACATTTCCTTGTGGTTCTTTCAAAAGAACGCCGCAACATATGCTGTTCGTAATGTATAGAGTGCATGGGATCTGTTCAGAGTAATAATAATGATAAGAGCTCTGTATTATCTTACTCATGCGTTCTGCAAATATATAAACATATAAGTATAAGTTTATGGGCTAGTATTATTTTTATAACCAATAGTTGTATAGACTTGTTTAATAAAATTAGCCATTTTTCTTCTAAACGATTTGTTTTCTATATAATATATATACAGAAGTATATTGCCATGTGTTATGTGAAATTTGGCTATTAAATGAGATGGAATGACAAAATGAGTTGACTCTTTAGCTGTTAGAAACTACAAAAGTTCCTCTGGTTCTATATAAAACTACGGTCCTCCTGCATAATCTGGCAATCGAAATGATATGTAGGAAAATAAATAAATCAAATTGAAGTTTTCCTGCATTGTTAAACCTATGGTTAGTAGAAGTAGGCACAGAAGTAATTAAAATAGAGTACTTGCAAAAATAGAGATTTACCATCGTCCTACCTGTAATGTATTATAAAGTATGCGTCTTGTTCATTAAAGGCAATAAAAAATAAAAGAAGTACTTTACATTGACATTAATAAATCAATCAACCAATCGATTCAAGCGACATAAACAAAGAACTTATTAAACGTTAACACAGCTAATCTTACCCAAAAGCTTCCAACTTTGCATCTACGTATTTTAATTCCATCATATTCTGATTCCTTTTTTTTTGTTGATCCACTAGATGATGAAGATACTTATTAAAAATATAAAGACAACCTTTGTGCTGTTTGTACTGTCATTCGAAAAACATATTGTTCCCCCCGCGTGAGCATTACATCAGGAGAATGTTTAGGTAAGTTGGTCGGACTTTTAAATATCTCAGTTAGTAATCAAACTCTCTCTTCTTCCTCGTTAAAACAAATTCAACGTACGAGTAAACTCTCTGCTAGGCTCCTCGGTTCTCTACCATCTTAATTATAACGTTGTCAGATGACAGCGCTCCCAACTCATTCTCAACGGTTTCTCCTTCGGTCCAAATCTCGAACACTCTAAACAAAGTGTGGTTGGCGTTATCTAATATCACCTCGATACGGGCAACGGGCACTGTCAGCTTTCCCCATTATAAACAGACAATCCTGAAAGTAGCCGTGCCCAGGAACTGGATAAGATAATAACCTCTCCATGCTTCCTATTCATTCAAACTAACAGATCTCTTATCAATCTAGCTGTCCATCTGCCCTTACTACCTTACTTCTGCCAGAAACGAAGAATGTGCTCCCGCGCTTCCTTGCCTGTAATTTCCTCGGCCTTCTTGCGTTTCCACCTGCGTTTTCTCTCCTTAGCCCATAGCCGTTTCGGAAACGGTTTTATATGAGCTAGCGACCCGTAGTGCTATTTTTTGGTAATACTTCTTCCGGTCTAGTGTGTCTGCCCAAATCTCACATCCGTAGAGAAGAATCGATTTGAACACTGATATGAGAAGCCGCCGTCTATCCGTGGAAGTCCGCGTGATCTGCGTCACAGTTCCAGGCATCTATTCCGGAGATTCGCGATCTCTGCGTCACAATAGACGGCACCGTGTCTGACGTTCTGCTCTGGGCATCGCTATATCACACGCCCTCTCGCGATCTCATTGAGGAGACCTCCTCATTCATTTTCGCGACATTCCATCCTGTAGGTTTACAACTCCTTTTGTTCCCTCAACAGCAACCTCACTCAGCGCGAAAGTAGTGTACTGAGGTTCGCTGCCGGTGTAGTCGATGACCCGCCAGTCCGTGATTTTCCGAACAAGAGTCTTTGAAGCGAGCGTAACATCGGGAATGGTTTCCCCGTAACCTGAGCGTCTGAAGGTGGTGGTGCTGCTTTCGTTGACGACGTGGAGGCGCAATCTTGCGGCCATGTTCAGGGCGGATCGCCCACTGCGGTCAGTAGAGCCAGGCCCTGGCACTCAAATCGCCAGTCCCGATGACTCTATATAATAATAATAATAATAACAATAACATTACTATTATGTACCGTAGAGGTTCTCGTATGAACGCAAAACACCTGAAACTTTACTGGATGTGGAGATCACGAAAAATTTTATTGTAAAGATCTGTATTGAAAAAAGACTTCATTGCACGAAACTAATAGAGCCATTCAAATGTTCGAAGAGTACTGCAGTCGTGAACTTGTGTGGCCGCCTCCACTGCATGAGCCTAACTACTATGTCGCCTGGACCTGATGCTATCAACACCTTTCGGTGAAAGAAACTCACCGCAAGCCATGAGCACCTTGCCCAGATATTCAATGGATTCTTGAGACATCTCCAACTTATATCAATATGATTAGTAGAGCGGAGGGCCATAGTAATTTCCGCCCTATCACCTGTTTAAATGCAATTTAAAAGTATCATCTTCACTCTAATGATGCTATTTATGCAGTGGATGCACCTAAGAAGGGGAGTTAGGAGAGGAAAAGCTTCTTTTCAAGAGAGGAATCGATTAGGGGGACTTGTTGAGCCCCTTTACTTTCTGAATCACTCTGCTGCCACTGTACATCGTCCTACTATAGCAGCCAGGATATCTTGTGGGTTAAGCTGAACATTGGCAAATACCATATAACACGCTTACTATATCTAGATGCTCTTAAGATGCATGCGAAAGAAGAAAAAGAACTAGAGAACATGATTGAAGAAGTTCATAACATGTCACAAATATTGGCATGTCTTTTGATGAGGAGAAGTAGATTAGATTAGATTAGATTAGGATTGGGGTGGCCTATCGACCTGTTTCACCGCGACCTTTTCAGATCTATTGTGATCCCCTATTTCCTAGGACGCTCTCTAATTTTGGCCCTCTTAATTAGACCTATCATCTTTGAGAGCGGCTTCTTTATGTAGTTACTAGCTGGGGTTCTCCTCTCCCATTATCTAGAAACCTTGGTCCTCGTCAGGCCTTCACATTGGCACAGCACATGTCGAACTGGTGTTTCTTCTTCTCTTGGCTAGTGTCTGCAGGTTGCATCATCTGCCAGGGCCTATGTTGTACATATGCCTATTCAGTCTACAGTGACCACTCAGCAGACCTACAATCATTTTGACAGTCTTCCTGTCTTTATTCAGTAGATCTCTCGTGAGTTCAGGCCTCTGCTCCTTTAGGAACTCTTTTGCCTGCCATTGTCCCGGTGATTTTTGCCACCACTCTCTGTACTGATTGTATATCCATTCATTGATGGGTTTTTAGTTTGCGATTTGGTGGATGAGGAGAAGTGCTTGATCTTGCATGTTAGAAAGGGTAGAGGCCTGGAGATTGGGGAGGACGTACACTTGTTGGATTGCACTGCGATTCATCACCTCAACCGAACTGGCACTCATATCATGGCATAAAACAAAAACAGATCTATTAAGGATTCTGAGAGCGAAATACAAACAAGCATTAAAACGTACATGGTCATCAGGTCGGTCTGGAAAAAATAAATGTTTTTTTATGATCATCTTCACTAACGTAGTTGATAAAAATGTGATTTATAACTTCCAATCCATCCATTCAAGTTTTGACTAGAATTATGCGATGTTGAATATACGCCTTTGAAAAAGGTTGCAAGCTTATTTATTATATTTTAAGGATAACGATAGAAAGCAACTGAAAAGAGAAATGGAGTAGAGAAAATCTAATTATTGGGAGAATCTCCAGGGAATGAGGCAAAGTAAAATTCTTCTGAGAATCTATAATCATCAGAAGAGATTTACAAAATGCATCAACCTGAATAAGAACAATGTTCGCATATTAACAGCAATACTTTCAGGTCATTGTAAACTGAAAGGACAGCTGAGTAAGCTTGGATTCCCAAAGGAATCTGAATATAGATTTTGTGGGGACAGGATGAAACACCCATCCACCTCCTCTCAAATTGCGTAGGGCTATGTAACTCAAGGGCGCTTTTATTTTAACTTTAAAAATCAAAATTGTTCTTCCAGTGTCATCTTGGAATTTTAAAAGTAGGGCTAATATTAAACTTGTAATTAATTTAGAACAATTTTTTTCCAAGAATTACTTTCTTTTTTAGAAATACATCGTGTAATGTAGATGTCATTTTAATGCTTAACTTATCCACAAACACGAATTCTTATTTATGATGGGTAACAATAAGTACAGGTTTTGAATCATCTCTTCAAATATTGACACATGCATCAATAATACATGCAATTATACAAGGTTATTTTAGGTAAAACTTAATTGTAGCCAAAGAAATTTGTTTAAAGCATTTAAGTATATAGTACTAATTTCTGACCCCTCAATTTTATATGAATTGGCATTCTACAAATTGTTTTGCCAAGTAACGATCAAAATACCATTGATTTATTTATTGACAAACGGGCTGAAGGGAGAACACGCCAAAAGTTGGAAACAACACCACCTATTAACGAATTTGTTCCAGCGAATGTTCCTACGTCGTTTAAGAAATCTCTTTTTTGGCGACAAACACCAGATTTAAATACAACTACCAAAAGACAAAGAAAAATACCAAGTTTGCTACTTCAGAGAACTGGCGTTTATATCATAGAAAAGGAAGAAGGAAAGGCAAGAAAAAAAAATTGAAGGCGGAGGATATGGGACGCAAATAAAAATAAAAATAACAGAAAAGATAAAATAGAGGAAGAGAGTACTGAAGAAGTAAGAACAACTGAATAATGAAGAAAAATAATTTTAATAATTTGGCAGTAGATCCGTATGTAGTTGTTAGATATGAAAGAAATGCATCCTGGAGAAGTAATGACGCGGAAGGAAATTAGAGTAAGAGTTATGGGAAGGAGTGGTGTAATTATGTGGAAATGGCCTGTCCCAGGCGATATTTTGTGGTATCCAAAGGAGGATGTAATGGAAATTATAAAAATGCATGTTGAACGAAAAAAGCGTTTAATGTTTAACATTCCAGAAATGAAGAAATATAATCGATGGTCAGAATTTGGTACAAATAAAATTTTGGGATGTCAATAATTTGTACATATGCGCTGTTAACAAATAAATTGGAAAATCTAAATTTAATAAGTGATAATGGTTACGCATAAAGCATTTTAATTAATTAATTAATGTATTATCTTTGTAATAGTATTTTGGTAAAATATTATTGACATCATTCTGTCCCTTAAAGTGTCAGTAATTACCTTACTTGCTTTCTTTTACCTAAAGAACTTAATTTTTTAAATTGATAAAATGAATTGAAGATTCTGCTGCGTTTATATTGTTTATAATATTTAGGATTAAGTTTGAGGGTAGATGTAATGTCGCTAATATACCATACATTTAGAATAATTTGTGCTTGAGCTTTTAAATTTAGGTACAAATACTTTAAATGCATCAGACTAAATAGTATTGTTTATTTATATTGTTATAAATTACAGAACACACACCATTAACTTTTGCTTTTTTTAAAATTATACCACATATTATTTTTGCTTTAAATAGCGTATCTGATTATTAGACATTCATGCCTATCTTTGTGCTTACTTTTTCGTAGAAGAAGTTGTGTCACCATTTTGCATGATTTGTGTTGCAGATATCATTTAAAAACTTTCTACAAAAGAATGATTTCGTAGTCACCCGTTTTTTTTTGTCTCATTCAAATTCTAATTCAGAGTTTAAGTTTGCAAGATTATGTTATTCAAATAGCGTTGGAAGTTGATTCATAAAGTAATCAACAAAAAGGAAAACAATTATCTATATATGCAGAGTGAATGCATTACTAACTATTCATCTTGCGGGCAGTGCGTGGTAAATCTCACGAATCAAATGAAGTACTCAACAAGTATAAATAATTCATTAGGGAAGAGATGGAAATCTGCGCCGTCGCCGAACTCCTCAATTTACATGTAAATAGTAGAAGTGCATATATTACTTATATCTCGTTCCATCATAAAGGTGTCAAAATATAAGCACGAGCTATTTTCATAATTACACGTTAGTCAAATCGTTCTCTGGGATCTAAACATATTTATAACTCGAATGTGCTCAAGTCTGGGGAGATAATGGGCTCTCGGCAAGGGCCTCCCGTATCCGTGGTAAAAACAACACGCCAACAACGAATACGCTCGCGTGGAAATCTTTGGTGCACAAAAACAAAAGGAGGAAAAAGGCACGACAAAAGAATGCTGAAAAGGGGTCACGCGAAAGGTCAGACCGGCCATTTGGGATCCATCACTGGTATATCAGGATCCTGTGAACTTTCAAACGACCATAGGTATACGTCTAACTTGTCCAAAAGAAATAGATGAACAGTAATCAGCGTGTCAAAAGTATAGGCTTATTTATAATATAACGTGATGAAAATGCGAAAACCTAACATTAACCTATATACCCTGCCACCCACACGAGTACAGGGGGCAGGTGTTAGTGTTCATCTAATTATACGTCCGTATGCAGGAAGTAAGTAAAATATATGCAATATCCTGTTAATGTTGTTATTATTATTTTTTCATTTGTTATGAATCACTTACAAAGTGACCTGGTTTTGGATGGCTTTTAGATCCATCGACAGTGCATTATAGATCTTACAACTAGTAAGAGAACATATCGGCGATTTTTCATTTAATGTTGCTTTATGTTTTTGAATACATAATTGATGTCTACGGATATCATAGACAGTGCCAGGCAGTAAAAACATGTACACTTCTCACAGGAAAAATCGGGACACCAGCAATTCAGAATTTTAAAATTTCTTGATTGTAAATGCAACTTTCGGAGGACGTATTCACTTATCATAGCCATAAATCACTTGATTATGTATTTTACTGCGATTAAAGGTAACGACAGAAATTTAAACAGAAAAATAAATATATAGAGAGAAAAAGGTTTATGTATAGAATAAACAAACCGGAGTTTCGGTGGCGGCGTTTCCTTTAGAAATAGCAATGAAAAAAAAATACATAAACAACAAAAAGAATTCTTGAATAGACGGCTTCATTTAGAAATATATACCCATGTATTTAACTTGTTTGATGTTATGTAGAGATAATTCTTTTTTAAGAAAACATTGTGGTGATGGCATTTTATTATTTAAAATTATGTTTACTTTGTTAGTGCTGCTTTGATATAGTTACTTACTTGGATTTATGCTCGCGAGTTTAGTTTAGCAATAGATAAATGTCAGTCAGCGTTCTCAGTTTTGGGATAATGTATTTCACATATTTATTGACTACACTTTATTGATTTATTAATATTGTGTTCTCATATTCTTAAATATTGTTATATTATAAAGTTTTCTTCTATCTCTAAAAAATTACCCAAAACCAGCGTTTAAAGATTATTTCTAAATTTTCTTAAATTAAAGCAATTAAGTTGGCAAAGAAATTATTTATTTTTGAACCTCTCCTTTATTGTATTTTCATGTGAATATATCTTAGCCTGATGGCCTGTGTAATCTGAGCGTCGTTGATCTATTTTCTTTGAATGCTATGGCCAACACTGGTCTCTTTGCAAAACTGTTCTTTATGTAGCACGGTTTATTAACAATTGTTTTAATATTTTATTGGATTTATAATACGTACCATTGGTAGAAGCATGATTGTGTTCGTCAATCTTCAGTTAGTGGCTAAAATCTATTATATTGAGTTTATACATTTAATTACTTTTTGTTGCTTACTGCCCGAAGCTGTTTACAGATCAAAAGTGTTCGCTATATTTCAATAAAATAGAACGACATTGATTACACATGGCGATAGTTACGTATATTTCTTGAAATACAATTAAACGGAGCTTAATAAATAAATAATTTCTTTTGCGAAATTAATTTTTTACATGTTGTGAAGTAATCTTAAACTGTTTTTTGTAATTTTTTAATGATAGAAAAATATTTTATAGTAATTACAATATTAAGAATACTAAACAAACAACAATAATGATATATCAAATATAGTGTAATTAATCAATGTGAAAATCACATTGTTTAAAAACCAGGAGGCTGCATGACATATTGTCTATTGCTAAAGTATTATTTGCGAGCATAAATCAAACTAGAAGCTATATCGTAGTAATAGGTAATTTAATTTTTAAAATCCCATCGCCATATGTTTTCTCTTAAAAAGGAATTGTCTCTACATAACATCAAACAAGTTTAAATACATATGTGTATGTTGATTTCTTAAATGTGTCCGTCTAGCTCAAGAGTCCTTTTAGTTGTTATTGTTTTTTTTTTTGCATTAATATTTCCGTATTCGGTATTTCTAAGGAAATACCGCCACCGACATTCCAATGTATTTAATGTATAAACCTTTTCTCTATATATATTTATATTTCTGTTTTAAATTTTTAGTCTTTACCTTGTGATCGGAATAATACACAGAAAAAAGTGATTTATGGCTTGATAAGTGCATATTATCCTCTGGAAAAGCTGCATTTACACCCCAAGAAATTTCAAAATTCACGATTGCTGGTTGTCCCGATTTTTTCTGTGAGAAGTGTACATATTGTGCCAACCATATTGAGCGGGCTTGTAAATGTAAATTAATATAAAAGTAAGAATATTGTACTTAATGAAAATAGGTGTGCATGACCTCTTTGGCTTAGATGAATTAATCTGAGTACTATCTTTCGAGCAACGTGATAGTTACACGGCCCCAGATCTAAATATTAAAAGCAATCACGGAATAAATCATACATTATAAATATTTAAAAGAAGTTTGTGGCTGAATATATGTTTTAATTGTGTTATCGTGAAACTGCATCCATTTGTCTTCTTAAAGATTTTCCTTACATGATCCTCAAAATTTAGACAAGTATCGACTCTTATCGCAAGATGGGGTGAGAGTTGCAATTTCTTGGGCGAGATTAAGTTCGTTGCTATATAACCAGGCCTTATGCTGAACAAACTGAACAAAACTTTTATTATTTTTAAAATTATTTATTTTATACACCAGTTCGGAAGTCATTATTCCACATTAGCTTTCAGAGAAATAGCAGAACTGCGACCGAAGTGTTGTCCGTGTTAGTTGTACAATGTCCGGTGCCAATCGAATCCGGGAGATCGTTCACAAAAATGAGGAAAAGTAGTGGTTCCAAAATGGAACCCTGGAAACCCCGGACAGACAGCACTGACCTCCGAAATTCCGCAGTGGCCGACCATCCAGAAAAGAATCCATCCACTCAAGCACCGGATCCTTTACATCAACAAACTTCATTAAACCCGAATATAAATACCAAAGCCTTGGAATAATCAAAAATATCGGCACATATTTACCTTATCCAAGTGTTCATATTTACCGCACCATATTTACTTGCCGCGAAAACCGTGGCGTGCACTATGAAATATGTTAAATTTGTTAAAGAAAGTAATAATTTATTAAATATAATAGTTCCAAAAATTATAGAGAAAGCACTAGATTTTGAAATAGGTCTACAATTAGAGAGATTAGACGGATGGTTTTTTTTTATGTAGAAACTGTTTAAGCAGTTTTCGGCTACCGAACGAAGAGATTGTTTGAAAAATTCGCATCAAAGCCTCCAACTCATTGTAAAAACTTTACGTTCGGCCTATAACCGTCCAATCCAGCACCCGATCCTAACTTTATTTTTTTATTGCATTTAGGATTCCTTCACATGAAGTCTCATGACGTACGATTGAACTAATTTTAGTTTTGGATACAGTCATGTTTGAGATTGTTAAGGGCCGAAAAATACATCAACATTATTTAGAGCATTTGTCACAAAGTGCCTACCAAAAATATCACATATCTGATCAGGTTCCATTACCTGGGCACCATCTACAGTAAGATGCAAAGGAGTCATTTCTCTTTTTGTAACTTTGATATGCTAACTAACGCAACGCCACCGCTCTCGCGAAACGTTTGCGTTGCGATTAATGCGAACAGAATAATGCCTTTTTTTGGTTTCTATAATACCGATCTAAATTTGGCTTTCTTAGATTTGTAGATTATTGTTAACTCAGGATACTTTTTTTACAGATAATACTAATCGTGTATTTCGTTCAACATTGAGGTTAACTTGTTACTTATCGAAGTACTACCGACTCTGCCACTAGAAGCAGCCTTCCTAATATTAGAGCATGAAACCATTATTAATTGAATATGTTAAATATCATTAAACATCATGGTAGCATCTCTATCTCTACAATCAACAAACACATCAGACATTCAATGAGTGTGTTTTTTAATAAGTGTTGGCATAAACATCTTTATTTCAATAGATATCTTATTCATCACTCGTGACAAAACTGCATCATTTTTTTTATTTTAATAATGTATTTTTTAGGATGAAATTATTTTGACAAGAAAAGGACACTAAAGTGATATAAGGAGTTTTGTTGTAAGTTTTTGTTCTTCAAAATTATAAGACATCAGAATTATTTCATTTGTATTTATGTCGACGGATTTTGTCTGATTGTTTCATTAAACTTGAACACTTAAATCGTTGATTAAATATTTCTTCAGGAATATTGATCACTTGAGAGTCTCTGCGTTTCAAAACGACATCATTAACAAACTAATTCTTTATTTCTGATATTCCCATATGAGCACATGTAGTATACAGAACTATTGTCAGTCCTCTCTGTCAACTGATTAGACAAATCGTGACGCTTTCTCCTCCAGAGAGGAAGTAGTTTTAGGTGTCAACCCTCAGAGGCGCTGGAGTCGACATGCAAGTACATAAAGTTGCCTACATATAAGGAAGGAATTTCAAAAAATATGTTAATAAGATTGCATATAATTTAGAAGCAAGTATGCCACCACAAGTATCATTTATTCTAGGTTGGAAAATCGATGTATTTCTTAACCATTTCAATAAATATATTTAATTTCATTGATAAGTAGCACCTATTTTAAGAAAACTTGTTATTCTAGAGTAAACATGATTATTCTAGTTAACTGAAGTGTCATTAGAAAATTAAATGAAAGCTGCGTATTTTAAATGAGAGTTTCACAAAAATATATTTTCGTGAAGTTATTTAGATATTGTACGCTATTTAAGTGTAATACGTTGTTCGAAAATAATACATTTTGGCCTGTTATTTTCATTCAATCTGTGATTTTATTCATAAAGTGCTGGTTAATAAGTGTTTAATTTGTGGCGCAGTACTCTCTTTTGCAAAATTATTTTAGTTCCCACTAGAATGTTCAGATAGTAGTTCATGCTTCATAAATATTTTTTATGCTATAAGCATTTAATGTTAATTCACCTCTTTTATCAAAAATTATAGAAAAATTCAATGCTTTTTTCTGCGAAATATTTCCAACGTATTTTCTTCATACGTTTACAAACTGATGTTATTGCTTGAAATTTGATTGATATTCTTGTGATAATTTATCTTTTGTTTGCATAGAATGCACGCTTGCAAGAATAATGTATTCAATTTTCAAACAATAATTATAAAGAGGAAAACAATAGGATATTAATTCAAATTTCGAGCTCTTAGTGACCGGAGTGCCATCTTAATTGATACCAGAACCTTTCAAAATCGGTCCCTACCACATTGCACAGGCGTGACAACTTTTTATCATTAAGTTAACTATCTATCTCTAGTGTATCTTATCTCTGCCATAATATATACATCTAAGGAGCAGTTTCACATCGTCGGAAACATGGGTTTCAAACGTATCCCACAAGGGACCTTCGCAGTGTCGCATAGTTGGGTGAAATTGTAATTAAACTATTTGAATTTGTTTACAAACAAAAATCTAGCCTACAAAGCCGTTCCATTCTATCATTCTGTTCTTAGCAACGTTGTTGGTGATATTGATGTTGTGCGATTTTCTGTCAATTGTCATTTCGTTCCAGTATATAGGTTATTTTCGTACCCACTTTGCAATTCTTAGTTGCAAGCATAATATATATTATTTAAATTATTAAAATATATAAAATATAAATAATTTCTTAAATTGATGGACAAAAGATCAAAGGCGCCGAAGTGAAACTATTGCTTAGGTTTATACTGTGTCTCTGCTGTCTATGACTGTCAGTAGTACTGAGTAATGTAATAATTTCATTTCTGCTAAAAGTTTCAATGGCAACATAAAAATACGAATATTCTTTATCAGATATGTCTGACAAAAAGGTTTTAATAGCCGACGCTTTATTTTAATATCTCAAGTTGACACCACCAAACTGTATATCATTGTAATTCTTGGAAAAAGTTTCTATCCGAAAATGTAAAAAGATACAGGTTGATCCGTTTAAAAAAACTACTGATGACGTCATATCTCAAAACATGTCATAGTTGTTGGAAATCACAGTATGCCACACAGTAATAGAATAAAATACTACAAAAACTCTTCTTAAGATTATTTTTTAATAGAACCCATAATTTAACCAGATCAGGTCTTCCCACACATTTGCCTAACTTTATATAATACTTTTGCATAGATTTGCGCATGACACAATAATTGCGTCACAAACATGGAAATATCGGAATTCCCTACACGGATAAGAAATATCTTTTAAATAATAAATAAAAGTAAATCAATGCAAAATTGGAAAAAAAATGTAAAAAAAGCCACGTGTTACAATGACTGTAGTAATACTCGTACAGTAAATCAAACTAGTGCTCCTATTACAACAAACGTCATTGTAACACTAATGTTTTAAAATACCACCAGTTATTATTATTATTACACCAGTTGTTGTAATACAACTATCAACAATAATGTTCCATCTACATCCAACCTTGGTCTACTAGTGATGCATTTATTTTCTACATTTGGTCCATAATGTGCTGGATATTAGGTGCAAGAACGAAAAACAGCAGCAGAAAATATGCGAATAAAATTTGGAGTAATTACTGTAATATTGTTAATGTAAAAAAAATTGTGAAGTTTATGCTCATTCAACATCATACAAATAAGATAAATCAACATTTTCATTTAAAACAAGAAGCTTGATATCAACCGCACATATTTTTCTTAAATAATCGACCGTGGTTAGTATGCAAGTTCCAAAATCAAATTCCTGCTGTAGATTTTAAAAATTCTAAAAAGTTGACTTGATGAGACAACCTGTATATCATAGGTATATGATGGGATAAAATACGTACGAAGGCATAATAATAACAGTTGATATTATAATTTATAATAATGGTAAGTAAAGGTTTAAGATTTTACTGATGATTAGTCGCATTAATTGGCAATAGACTGTGGAATTTCTTGTTGCAAAAACCATATTGTAACAATTATTGCGTAATATCAATAAGTTAACAATTTGGTATGATTATATTGAAAATATTTTGTTGCAAGTATTTAGATGTTATTATTGTACCTGAAGAGAAGTATCTTTCTTTGAAAGTGATGTAGAAATGAATATACATAATTTAATACTTCCGTATACAGCAAAACAAACGCTTCCAGACACTACTGTTTGACTAGATAGATGTGCTTACTTATTTACGTTACGTACATATGTACCTACAGCGAAGAAATCCTGATAGTCATAATTTTCCTTTTTCAAGTACAAACACCGGACACATGGCAACCACAAACGATCACCGCTTAAGAACCGATCCGTGAAGGTTAAAAAAGCGCACATTATTAATAACGTAACAAAGACATGAACCATAAAAGTGGACACACCGATCCGCTAACAATCTGTTGACCAATAAGAATGCATTCGGTACAATCATCACAGATTTCAACTTGGGTGGTCTGCGTTTTGTTTTACTTCTTGCGGTGCCTCCTTTTTCTTTTTCTTTTCCTTCATCTTCTGCTTCGTCGTCCTTTTCTTCTTCTTCGTTTTCTCCGTCTTTATAAATTGTGTACGTTCGCAGAATTAAGCAAGTCTGGAAGCTGCCTATCTCTCACTTATCATCTCCCTCCATAAAACATCTAATTATGCGATGCTAGATTCCAGCCAATAGATGTCGTCCTTTGTTGTATTTTGAAAGGTTTCGTATGCGATCGCCGTCGTCACGAGATTCCTTTCGTTCAATTTATGTGCGGTTAGTTAGTGGATGAAGGCGGCGGAGTACCTATTTGTGCATGACTCTTAATCTGTTCTCCTTATGGAAAGTGTTCTAGACAAGGTGGTTTTGTGATGGTAATAAGGAACTTCTTTCTTAGTAGTAAATTACCATATTTTCTCTCAAAAAGTCATAGCTTGGAAATAAAAACGATGCATTTATATATTTTATAGATGCTTTTTTTTATCTTGTCCATATTTTAATTGCATTCAAGCAAGTGAAGAAAGATTGCTATTAAATTGATGAAAGAATTATAATCAGCTGACTGATTATTTATTAGAGGTAAAATATTTTAGTTTTTAATAAAATTAACTATTTAAATTTGTTTACAAACAAAAATCGAACCTACAAAGTCGTTCATTCTGTTCTTAGCAACGTTATTGGTGATATTGATATTGCGCTGCTAACAGAATATTCCGTTATTGAAACCGTGCTTTCATAATATATTTTCTTATATCCAGGTTTATTTATCAGTATTCTTTAGAGTATTTAGTTATTTTAATCTTTGCTTATTTTTTGCTAATATATAAACTTTTTTAACAGTAACCTGTAGAGTTTGTGTAGTTAATTGTTTTTAATATACAACTTTATTAATAGTATTTTAGTAGCTACTCTACAAGCATAATTTCTTAATAATTTTCTTAATAATTTTATTAATATTATTCAAGTTATGTCTTTTTTTAGTATTCTTCCATCAAGTCCATTAATATTGAGCGCGTAAATTTTGCTAGCTCTATTTATTGAAATAATTTCTTTTTATGGACTAACGATGCGATTTTCTGTTAATTGTCAATTCGTTCTAGTATATAGGTTATTTTTGTACCCACTTTGCAATTATTAATTGTAAGCAAAGTCGTCAAAGCTCCGTCG
The DNA here is from genome assembly GCA_004143645.1 of Protaetia brevitarsis. NCBI lineage: Eukaryota > Metazoa > Arthropoda > Insecta > Coleoptera > Scarabaeidae > Protaetia > Protaetia brevitarsis. Next base: position 826,746 of record RXPK01000051.1, on the reverse strand, counting down.
CGTAATTCCTTAAATTGATAGACAGAAGATCAAAAGCGCCGACGCTAAGTGAAACTACTGCTTAGGTTTATACTATAACGCTACGGTGCGCGGTGGTCTCTCATCTCATGACGAAAATCTTGTTAGCTCTGGTGTCACACGGCCACTTTGATCTAATAATTTTACTAAGCCAAATAGCTAAAGTAAGCATGTCCTGTATGATGGGGTACTACGTCTCCCGCTGATTGAAGGATGCAGAACGTTCGCCTATGCAGATGACCTCGCTATGGTGGTAGAGGCGGAAAACTCGCGAGATCTAGCCTTTAAAGTGGATAACGCACTGCAAAATATCATTGAATGGATGTCAGCTAACGATCTGCAGATTGAACCGAGAAGGACCGAAGCAATAATTCAAGGGAACAAAACAGAAAACAATTAGTAAATTTCACCATTCTTGGATGCCAAATTGTACCCACAAAACAAGTTAAATAGCTGGGCGTCATTCTAGACCAGCGACTAACTTTAGGAGCTCACATGGAGCACGTCATTAGAAAAACTGAGAACACCCTAACGGCCTTGCTAAGACTCATGCTAATGTTGGAGGACCCAGTAGCGGAAAACGTGAACTTCTCTGTAGTGTGATTCAAAGCCAGCTTCTGTACGCAGCCCCTGCTTGGTTCATGGCGCTGGAGAAGGAAAAGTACAGGAACCTATTAACCAGGCTTCAGAGAAGAATTTTACTGAGGGTTGGCCTATGAGAGAACCGATAACTAAGCCTCAGACAAGAGAGGAAACCCTGGTGGCTTGGCAGAAGAAATGGGAGAGAAGTGGACCTGGGGCAGAATGGACTCGGACCTTAATACCCGACATCAGAGCTTGGACAGCATGTAAACACAGAAAGGCGAATTACCATCTATCGCAGTTTTTGTCCGGCCACGGACACTTCGGGACTTATCGGAAGCGCTTCCAGCTGGCCGAGAAAGGCACCTGTCCAGACTGCGGAGTATTGTCTCACCGGAGCATGCCCTGTTAAATTGTAAAAAATGGTTAAGAGATAAAGGAGAGTTGGAGAAGAAGATTGCCCAGGACCTCAGGGTAGACAATATTGTAAACTTGATGATGGTTGACAACAGTAAGTGCGACCACATCAGCAACTACGTAACGAAGGTGTTAACTGCGAGGGAGAGGGCTGAGAGGATGTGTAAGGTGTAAGAATGTCCAAAATACGTAAAGCAGCCTAGCCTAGACCGGCAGATCAAAAGAAGCTAAAGCAGGCAACCTGTCCCTCAGATGTTACACCTGAATGGTAGTTCCAGAGGCACAGGAACTGGAATTTGGGGGATTTTTAGTGAATAGACCGCGCAAGAGCTCGGAGAGTCTCACACTACCACGTGAAGATCATATGACCGTGGTGTTCATAAAGAATTTTCCCCTCAAAAAAAAAAAAAAACTAAAGTAGGGCATTTATAGAAGATATATAAAATATACCTTTGGAGCCACTAGTACCTGTTTTGGCGTTCCAGGTTTAGTTAGACTTCGTTCTCAAAAACAGCTTTCCTACGCTAATTTGTTCATAGGTTCTCAAAGCCCCGTAGTATAAACCTTGTCTTTGTTAAGCCATCAAAATGGCATAGAATATGGATTGAGGCCACTTCGTTTTGGCAGAGTTTACAACTGGTATCCCCTAACAGACTCATGGTTTACGATGCATATTTGATCTGCAGTAACCCGATCAAAAAATACAAAAAAAAAACAAATTTCAAATTGACTGTGTGAAGCTGTATTGTTAAGGGATATATAACTTGGAACGTGTTTAGGTATTATTGTAAATAATTTACCAAAGTCCATAGTGTAATTATTCAGAGTTGTGTAAAATTTGAGAGATTACGGCGAATAATTGTGTGATGTTACATAGTTATGCATTTTTTACATATTTGTTGGCCTAATATCATTAAAATTAAAGAATTCTTACATGGTTTATGTAAATATTACAGAATGTTGGTTGCCATACATGCGAAGCATATATATTGCTATGGTGTTTTCATACCACCAAGATTTTAGAAACTGAAATTATAAGTGATCTTGATGTTGACAACTTGGTGTTCGTAAAGTATCCAGTAAGTGAACTCGCCCTATGGAGCTATCTTGTATATTTGTTTTGATAATTATTATGTCAGTTTGTCAATTGAAGATGTCATGATGTAAAAGCATTGTGAATAAAATATTGACAATCTGGGAAGATGTTTTCTATTATTGGTAGTGATAATATGACAATATCCTTACATAAATATTCATGACAAGAAGAAGAGACCTAGAGACGAACCATCACTGTTAGTGTAGGCATTATTATGAGTCAAAGATATCACATCAGATAGTTTCTTTCTGCGTTGACTAAATTTGAAATTTGAGAAATGACTCATTCGTGTTGAAACAAAATCACTTGAAGCACCTAAAATATGGAAGAACAGTGATCTCTGCCACTTACAGGAAAAGAAAATCGATGAAATCACAACACTCGTATGAATTAATCCGTGGGGGTTGGGAGTACCTACCAGGCGCGTCCCCGAGGTGGTGGATAGGGGAAAGGCCGTCTTGTCAGGAGACCTTGCTACAGTGTTCGCTCAAGAAGAGATGGTTAGTGGCGGCTATAAGTTCGTCCTCTCTGCTTAAAACCGGAGCAGGGTGAATGAAGACCGTTGCCGTGAACCATCCCCCCGTCGCCCGAGCTGTCGTGTCGTGGCTAAGGGCTTGCATAGGGTTCTACAGCGATACCAGTTGACCAGCATTACCAGAAAGCCCAACTGTTAAACCAGGTCCCGAAAGAGATGGGAAGTCTTGGCTTAACTGCACGGACCGAGAGGAGATAACCTCAACAAAAACCTAAATCGTAAGCTGGCGAACTAGGCTGATAGAATACGTGGCTGGATAGAAGACCAGTCTACTAATCCAACTTGGGCACCTGGCGCAAACCTAATTGTAATTACGCCCTTACCTCTGCATGCGGGGCTCTGTGGAGGTGGACGTTTTCTTCCCTAGCTACTCGTGGGATCAACTATGGAGGAAGGACGTTTATTAGCGGGACGATACCGCTAATAAACAGGAATTGGGGCAGGACCTCCATAAGAAGCCTTCCATTTCCAAAGTAAGAGTACCTCACAAGGAAGGAACAAAGGGAGGAAGCAAACGGCTGGAGCAGATTGGGAACAAGGATGGCATCATCCCTCTCAAATTGCATAGCACTTTGCAACTCAAGGGTGTTGCACCTGGGAGCACGTGAAATCAAAGAGGGAGACTTACCTAACCTGGGGCCTTCTCATATCTAAATCCTACACTTTCTGAAAGGAATAGGATTGGAAGACCAGCTGTAAAACAGCAAGAACAGGGGACACAATAGACCTTTTAGGTCGCGGTGTAATATCACCCTTGCAATATATACATACATACAAAGCTGTTACTGAGTATAGTCACATGCTAGATTGAAAAATGTAAAATTTAATTTTTTTTTTGCTTTTTAATCATACATATTGTTACACGCGCTCGTTTGAATTAAATATCGAATTGCGCTAGCGGATGGTGATACCTGGAGATATCTTGCTGAAAATTATTTTTTGTAAAACAATTTTACAGTGGCAATTCAGCAGAAGTTACACGCGATTTATTTGCAGTAAATTATCCCTGTTACTCTCATCATTTATTACTCTCAATAAACGTATAATATAATTCCCATACCATATGTACATAAAATAAAATTTTCGCAACTTAAAAATGTCTTTATATCACAATTCTCTTGTCTCACAATCAGTAGGGTTCATATTTTGTATACATTCAGATGAAATGTTTTCACCGTACACGCACTGTGAAGTGTTGGATTTTGCATCCGACGTCGACTAGGTGCGACCGTTGATAACAATGCAATGAAGAGCGTGCAACAGCCACTGGACACTATTCCAACTCTGTACGCCTAGTCCGTTACATAAGCGCTCGTTATCGGATGTGCGTTTGGTGCGCCCTCTACGCCTGCTCTGGACGGCGGCCACTCCTGGCTGCTGCCGACTGACTCGCTCCTGGGAACCCAACGATGCCGCCGATACATACATCAAGGCTCGCCGTTCGTTGAAGTACCACTCCCGCACTAAGGACGTGTTGTAGTCGCACGCGCTGCATGATAGTTTGTACCGCACTACTGGTTGCGCGCGCTCCGCGGAAGTTTCTGTCGCGCAGTGCACCATACTATTTGAGGTTGTATTTTTACACGCGCTTCGCACTTTATATTCTAATTTGTTATAACGCGCACATGGTGATTAAAAATAAAAATTATTCAAAAATTGTCTTAATAATCCCAAAAGACTAATTTCTAGCGGGACTATTATTTGTAATACCGTCCGATGTTTGGAAATAACATTTATATTAATAAATAACAAAAATAAAAATATTATTGTAAGTTTTGGATTGGTGGATTTTTGAAGTTAAGTATTAGAGTAACCAAAAAGGAATAAGTTCGATCCAATCCTCAACATTCTTATTATGATTACATTTCGGTTAATTGCCATCATCAGGCGTCATTAGAGTTCTAAAGCTACTTCATTTAAGTTAAAATTTATCATTGTTTTAAGACCAAATTGAAATAAAAGTAAAATTAAAATGAGACACCACACAAACAACTATGAAATTGTTACACGTTAAAAATGTTTGAATTCTATTCATTAATTCAAAATGGATTGGATAGAACCTATTCCTTTTTGGTTACTCTAATACCTAACTTCAAAAATAAAAATGTCTTATTGTTAGTAAAAAATGTCAGTGATATCGAAATAAGTTTGTGCATTAGTGGAATAAAATCGTAGTATGACATCTAGACAAATTGCTTGCAGATGTAATATTAATGCAACTGTTTTAAACCTTTTATATAAGAATAAATATCGATTGTACAAAATTAGCACATGCCAAGAACTTTTGTCCGAGGATTATTATCCTTGCATGGAATTTTGTAAATTAATGTTTAATAAATATCCGGAACATGAATATGTTTTCAATAATATACCTACTACTTATCGAGAAATAGGTGTTTTATTTACTACTGCTAGGTTTTTTAGAATCCATTATTTTACTTGATTATTGACTTTTAAAACTCCTTTTCATTCTTTTTTTTTCTTTTGATATTGTTTATGAGTTCTGTCACTCTAATTTATAGTTTACATTATCTGATTCATTATAAAAATAAACCATTTAAAGTTATGACTGTTGTTAAGTATTGATATTTTAACTGTAATTTTTTCTCATAAATTTATTACACTAATTACTACTGTCAAAGTAGTAAACCACAAACTATTCTTGTTTCCCTTTGTAGTAAGAAATGCGTTCAAATATAATTAGAAATAAATAAGAAACTGTAAATAATATCACTTAGCAATTTTTCTTGTAATAATTCTCGAACGTGCATCTTCTTCGAATAAATACTGAGGATTTCTCAAATACGAGGTGTATAAGTTACTTCACACCACATACTTAATTCAGCTTGTATATTCCAAACACGTATTTCTGGAATTCGAGAATCAAATAGTGTAGGCCTGATCCTGTTCACGCAAATGTGTATAGATACTCATTCCGCGCATACATGGAGATAAGCGGTATTTTCTACGGCAATGACTGGGGCAGCAATTGCACGTCTTTTACGCAAACTGGATTTCATAAACCAATTTGCTAGTAAATAACCTCATATACTTATATAGCATCTCCGTATAAGCCCACCTATTTGCTACTGGTACAGTCAATAAAACCGCAATTAAGTCTAAGCGCTTCCCTATCTACATATACCTACTACATATGCATCCACATATCGATTCCATTAAAAGAAACATTTCTTCCGAGAAATGCACTGCACTAGACTACAATTAACATAAAGCGGTCCGCGTAATAATAACCGGTCAGCGGCAAAATAAATTATGTTCGTTCCATTACCACACCGAAGAATTAAGATAAGGAAGTAACTTTATATTGATTTATGAACACCAAGATCGTTACACCAAGAGGAACGACGGACCGTTTAACAATGGCCGATGTTGATTTAACATCGTTCTTTGGTGTCAATCTCTAAATTATGAGTCAATTGAGGGATTCGAGAACCGCTCAGCAACATGTTCAGTGACGGTTTGCGTAACCAATTAGGTTTCAGTATCTAAGTGCATACATACGTGGCTTCCACAACGAATACTGAGAATTATAACTCTACATCTGCGTCAGAATCTATTTTGTATTTATACTTATAAAAGTACTGTCACTTACAAGAAGAGGAGGGGGGGAGTCACTTATTTTTAAAGAATCGATTCAGGAATATTTAGATATTAACAGCATTCATGTAGATATACTAAAATAGATTTTAACTATCTATTACTTGGGCAGATGTTACAGTATAGAAGTTCTTTGAGGAAAAATATTTGACTTGAACTTTATAATGTAATGGTTTAAATTTATAGAAAAATTCTTTTATTATAATTAGCCTTTTCACTTAATATTTTATAGAAGATATTTAACATAACTTAACCTAAAAAATTAAAATACCGATAAATATATGTACACACACACACACACACACACACACACACTTTAAGTACAGAACGAACATGCGATTCCAATGATTTGATGTATCCAAATGCGCTTTATAGTTAGCTATTTATGCAGACAAACCGCGACCTAGGGCCACGTCTAGATTGGCCCCGATTTAAGACGCAGGCGGCCGTCGAAGATCGACTATTGAAAGTAGAAACATATGTAGAGCACCGTCGCATACGGACTTCGGTTTAGCACTTCTTCGCAATAAAAATTGGGTTGAAGAATATTTAATATTTATTAATTATAGTAATAAAGTATAGTATTATTTTAGGATGACATCGCAAAATAATAACTTTCAAATCAAAATGAACTACCATTCATATCTTTCTTAGGGTAAAAATTGTGAAAATGAAAATAATATTATAAAGGGATTAATTCCTGATAATACATCATATATAGTAAAGAAAAAAAACCAAGTATTGTGATTAGTAACAAACAAAGAAAATAAAAATTGTGTTTCCCTTTTTGTAAGAAATACGTCGGCTTTTGCTTAAAATACCCATTGCATATTTTACTCGAAGATCTTGGCTTAAATAACTCATGTGCTTTGTGTTGTGTTATGTTTTCGTCAATATAAAATCACAAAAACACCTAAACTAAACAAGCGACTCGTGACAAGTATTCCTGATAAGAATTTAATGTATTTTTCATTTTAAAATGGTTTCTATATTTGCGTACATTAATTTCTTTGTGTCGGTATTATTTTAGTCAGTGCCATTACAATCGTGCTTTAAACCGTGATCAGTAATCTTCGGTTTAAACTTCGATTTAAATTTACAAACGATATAAATAAAAAAATATACTCGACCTTGCCATATTTAATTCTTAAATCGCGATTGTAATAATGATCCTTAGTAATAAATGAGGCAATAAATTACTACAAGCTGAGCTAAACTGATTTAAAACTTTGTAAAATTAATAAAATGGAGGGGGAGAGGGAATTGTGCCGTGGTTGACCCAACCACTCAATATTGTCACGATCCGTCACTGTTATCTACTTGCATTGAATTTATTTTGTTGACAGATTCGTCATTCGTAATAAGTAGCTCCTAGGTTAATACACAAACTGAAGTGAGTTGGGCCAAGCGGGTAAATACAATAATCAATTCAATTAATCACGAAATGAGCTGATTACCAGTTAATTAATGGTAATGTGACGATAGCCATACAATTTAATAAACAGCTTGACCGATACATAACACTGATATTTTACAAAACTTTTATAAAACATCCAGTTGTAATAAAATCTTTTGACTGTCAAGCAGCTTTTACAACAGAAGTTCAGTAGCGTAGTTAGAGAGGAGCTAAGAGAGGCATCCAAGGAGCGCCAAAATTGATATTAGAAATTTTAGAATGAAATACTTTCCATTGCATTTTGGCAAACAAGAGGGGCGTCAAATCTCCAGATGCCCCTGGAAACTTTAGCTGTACCATTGAAAAAGTGTTGATAAAAGTTTTATAGAAGATGAATTAATACGTAAACTTCCACTCTCCTGGACTTTCGGTCCAGGTCAGGAATCGCGTCTTGGCCGGCGTTTCGTCCACACTCTGAAAGACTAACACACGGAAACGGGTTTATATATGGCGTTTATATGTACGCATCAGTGAGTCTTGACGGTTACGATTCAGAAGAACCGAAAAAACCCCCAGAACCTGCCAGAAATCGAAATGCTGATTCAGATACGTTGACGACATCTTTGTAATCTGGTCACATGGATGTGATTCCTTAAACAATTCTTTCACATTCCTTAATTCTTACAATTCTATTATCGTAAATTCAGCATGGATGTTGAATCAGCGGTACTTTTCCTTTTCCGGATGTCCTAGTGAGGCGTTGCTCTAATGGTTCTTTGCGATATTCCGTTCGCCGCAAACCTATACATTTCAATCGTTACCTAAACGCCTTTTCACACCAGTCATCCTGCCCAGAAGAACGGTAACATAAATTCCTGAGTTCAAAGAGCCATTGTAATTTCCAAAGCAAATTCCTTATTCAGAGAGCTATCCTATGTCACCGATACCCTAATCAAGAATCACTATTCTGGACACTAGATACCATAAACTCCAGGTCCATCCTAGACCTAAAATATCCAAACTCAACCTACTCCACATCAATCCACTGTTTATTTCTTCTACAAGATCCCAACAAACACAACACCGCTGGCTATTAGCTGGTTAAGTGATGTAACAGTCGGCATCATGTTGGCAATGGTTGGTAGTGGTTTGCCAGCAGTGAACATTAAATCGGAAATGTGTAGGCCTTCTAATGAACCGCAGCGTTGGCTCTTTCCCGGTTTAGTTTTGTTTCGACCCGTAAACTGCACCAAATTAATAAAGGCATTGTAAAGGACCGACAACGGTCGATGACGACCCGGTATATGTTGGCAAAAAGTCGGCCTGAGTCTCCTATAGGTACCAGCCTACATCTGGCATGCTGGTGCTGGGCCATTACTGACACTACTGGCATGTTCTTGAACATATTCACCCTGCTTTGGCCCAGTGCATTTGTGTTTGTGGGGAGGTTACCTATCGTATAAGAAAAATGCAACCACAACATCAAAACCGTCTCTAAACTTTACTCCAAATTATCAGACCTCTATCCCGACAAAGATCGTTATCTTTTCGAAGCTCCTGGCGTTTACGGAATTTCAAACCTGTGTGGCTGTGTTTACATTGGTGAAACAAAGCGTTCGGTGGGCACTCGTGTTTGTGAAACATAAGCGTTCTACTGCTCAAAGCGTTGCGCGCAGCTGGGTCTGCACTTGGTGAGCATAGGTTGGAGACCGTCCACCAAATGCAATTTTTTTTTCCGTCCAAATTCCATCCTGTAATCCTCACCATTGCAGCCGTAAAATCCGAGAATCCATTGAAACTCAAAAACATCAAACTTGAACAAAGACTACATTGCTACATAACACCTGGAAATCTTCCTCTTCTCCAAACAACCCAATCATAACCGTTACGCTCTTCTCAACCGTAACCGTCACGATCTATTGATCCGTAACCGTCTTTCAGTTTCAGAACAACAGTAGTAACAGCTCTGAACATGTCCTTTGCGAGTGTGAGTGAAACGTCTGTCAAAAGAAGGCCCAGCAGGCGGTTGCAGCCCAGAAGCCCAGTAGAGTATTGTTTTATAAAAGATTTTTGTCAGAGAACCTTTATCCAGTGTCCTTAGTGGATGCGATTTTAAACGTAAGCGTGCGACCGCGACAAAACGCCATTTAAATTAAATGGGGTTTTGTCGTAGTCGCTTGCGTACGCTTAAAATCGCGTTCATTGAAGAAACAGGGTAACAGTCTGATATTCGCCTCAAAATATTGTTTAACCTCAAGGAATGTTAATAACTTATAGTCATGCATGAACCCATTATCCAACTTTTGGTAACGAAGTTGGAGGTTATAAGTAACTTAAGAATGACCGATACCAGTAAGTCGAAAATTGCCAAACGGACCTCTCGCGTCTGTTTCAATATATACCTATAAAAATGTCACTGCTAGTGCCCACATATGTACGTACAGCAAATCGCCTTAGTAATTACGATATCAAGACTCGTTTTTCAGGGAGTGGTTTATACCAAGAGCTCACTTTCGACCTGTCGATTGCAGTATATGATAAAAAATGGATGAAAAATATGATTTCTATTAATTAACAAAGTCGAGAAATACGCATGCTATTCTGCTGGGCGGTTGTGTGTCAGACATACGGTTCTATTTACCATCTCCAATCCGTATGCTATCGCTGTCTAACGGCAAGCACTCACCGCTATTCTCTACCCTTGTCTAATTACTACAAAATGCTATCACCACATCGATCTTTTCAATTTAAATCAATTTAATATAGCCTTTATTCCGACTCCTACGGGGCGGGAGGAACGATTAGCTGGGCATGCGTAAACACAGCGTAAATTCACTTTCAGTTTAGGCGGCATTCAATACATTTCACTCATTTCTTTCATTTCTTAACAAGGCGTTGGTAGATATTAGGGAACGGGTCCGGTCCTCAAATTGTATAACGGTTAGTAAGTTTTAATCGCGGCCAGTAATTTTATAAAAAAAAAAAATGAATATTATACGCCCGAGGGTAAACTTTTTATCGTGAAGCAATTTACGATGGCAATTCAGCAGAAATTACACATGATTTATTTGCAGTAAATTATCCCGAAAAATGAATTCTCTAGCGCGACTACTATTCATAATACAGACCGACGTTTTGAAACAACGTTTACATTAATAAATAATAAAAATCAAAATATCCTAGTGAAAAATGTCAGTGATATCGAAATAAGTTTTGCATTAGTGGAATAAAATCCTAGTATGACATTTAAATAAATTGCTCGCTGATATAATAATAGTGCAAAAGTTTTGAACCTTTTACATAAAATAAAAATCGGTCGTACAAAATTAGCACATCCCATAAATTTTACTACACTATCATTAATGTCGCATGGAATTTTATGAATTAACGATTAATAAATACCCCGAACATGAATATTGTTTCAATAATATAATATTTACCCACGAATAGGTACTTTATTTACTATTGTTAGGTTTCTAAAATCTATGTTTGTTATTTTATTTAATTATTGACTTTTAAAACTGCTTTTCATTCTTTGTTTCCTTTGATATTGTTTATGAACTCGAAATTTATAGTTTACATTATGTAGCGCTTCGAAAAATAAGCATGAATACAAAAAAAGCATGAATAGATTTTAGTTATCGAATAAGTATTGCCTTATTATTTCTCTTTTCATTAATACTAAAGTCATGTTGAATTTAATGTTACTTTTACAAACTTCATAAATAAAGCAAGAAAATAATATCAGGCTCAATTTAATTCGGCTAAACTACGAAAATTCGCGGAACGTTAATAAATCTGTGCTGCGGCTGCACGCGTAGCTACGCCTACAGTTGAAGTCCTTCCCATTTCCAGTCGCCAGAATGCAATCGACACCTCGCAACTTTTCACCCGGTATGTTGTTACTTTGTCGGATCTCAAGAATCTCAAAAGTTCAGTTTTGAAATAACAAAGCTTAACCCTGAAAAAAATTATTCAGATCCTTTCTTGTAGCACGCTGATTGATAAAGTTTTTAATTTTATAATTTTATAGTGGAATAAAGTCTACAGCCTTTACGTAGTTTACCATATTAATGGTGGCGTCCTATGCATATACGTATATTTATAGCGTCTGTAAAATTATCGGTAAGTCTGTAAGCATCCATAATACATGCTCACATATAATCTTCAGAAGCTACAGATATGCATAGAATCCAACCATAAGATTCTTTACATATCTGCAACTTATTGTGAAAGTAAGCTTTTGATTGTTTTGATGTTTGGGCCACTGCCGGGATCTACTTCAAGCTATGACGTTAGAATCGTTTACAGAGTTGATAATGATAGCCATATTTATTTTATTGTATCGCTCACTGTATGCTATATGTAAGATATTTCCTTTTATATCTGAAAAATGTTGTTATTATATAAAAATATACTTTTAACAAAAAAGGTATTCACACTCAATATTTTTAGCGTTTTAAGTATGCGATGAAGCTACAGCAAGGATCCATTTCAAAGCAAAGAGTAGATAGATTTGCGAGTTTAGAAAAAAGATCTTTATTTCAACTAATCAATTAAAAAAACTACAATTCCCAACGCTGGTCAACCTTGTCGCGGAGGATTCGACAGGTTGAATAACAAATAAAGTAGCAGTAATACTGACTAATGTTTTGATGATAGCTTTGCTACCGAAAGGCTATAGCCAGATTAGCTACTAAATGTGCTTGCATAACTTTGGCTAATTTTTTTTCTGAAGTAGCTTTGTAAATAATATTGAATCCCAGAAACCTTTTAATGTCTATAGTTTTCGAGTAAATAACTGTTAAGCAGAATCACAAAGAATAATCTTTTTCATTAACTTATGTGACGTATTTTCTTGAGTTCGTAGTATGTTGTAGTAGTTGCCAGTGTTGATTATCTGTAGTTTTTTGGCGATCCTAGACGTTCCCCAAGAAAGCCAATTAAAGATAGATAGATAGATAGATAGATAGATAGATTTATTTCCTCATTGTATACATCAGTATATGAGAACGTCAATATATAAATATATAATATGTAAATACTAATATATAAAATTAATTAAAGTAATAATAAACGGCACAAATACATATACATTCAAAACTTACCAAATTTAAACTAAAACAAAGTTGCATGAATATCGGAAGGGTGCTGTACGAGGCGAACAGATATAAGAATAGAGCTAACCATCAAACGCCCTCGATCGCGGCTCGAAATTCTTGACAGAGTATACGCATTGCTTCCATAAAAAGGCATTTAAGTTTTTCTTAAAAATTTTTCGCGTTCGGACAGTCTCTGAAGCGAGGAGGGAATACTATTAAAGAATCTGACACCGACCGACAGCGCGCTCTACAGTCGCATACACCGGCTAAACGGAGCCCTGAATCGTCGCGACCCCGCGTGTTATGGTAATGAATTCCCCGCCCCTCATACACAAATGTTTGATTATTATATACATAAATAGTAATTCAATATGTAAATACTAGAAGAGGCAAAATTCCGTATTTAATAAAAAAAGTCTACAAGAGTCGTAACTTCTAAATGCCCGCTCAGACAGCGTATGACACGGTTTTTGCGCCACAAATACACTGTGCGTGCTTCCACAAGCGACCCCAGAAGACATGCCATACGATAACCTAGAGTTGAAATCTGGGCAGGTATATTGTATTAGAAAATTATGTGGTAAGAAAGATTTTAATTTCCGAACTTGGAAGCATGAAACATTAATTTTTTTAATTAAGTCAATACAGTGTTCGTTCCAGCTAAGCCTGGCATCAATAAATGGCTGGTTAATGTTTTGATAATATTTTTTTCTTATGTTGCGCTTTAGGCACCCATGATTTTTTCACCAAATGTAGCTACTGCATACCCAAAGAAGCATATAATTTGCAACTCGATGCGGGGAGTATAACATAGTAAAATAAAAGAATATTATAACTAAATAAACATTTACAGTACTGTGTTGTATTCAACTGGCATTTCTATGTGTTGGTTGGATTTCTACTAAACATATAAAAATGCTACAAAAGTAGCATACGCTCCACCAGTGCAACATAACAAAAAAATATCTACAGCATTTACTAATATTTTTGCCTTACTTGAATCACGTAGAGAAGCACATTACTATTAGTGATGGCAGTTTTCGAGAACTAGGAATCGAATGTATTCGATTCTTGAAAGTTATCGGTGTTCTCGAGAACTTGATGTGAAATTCTCGAGAACTTTTAATTGTCAGAGTTTTCTTCTTAATCGTTTATTACTTTAATTAGGTGTTGTCAAAAAAGTTCTCAATTTTTATAATTCCAAAATCCGAACAATATCTGAAAATCTGGGCTATAAATGTTATATAGATATAGCACAAATAATAAAAGTAGTAAAAGAATGAAAGACTGTTTTCCCACACACGATATCTGCCACTGAACGTTTATTACATACTCACCTTTTTCATTTACGGCGTACCTATAAATTATAAATAATCTTAAAATTGTAAATATTGAATACAACTGCACTGTTACAATAGTCTTTTAGTCAGGCTAAACGGAAAATAAGAAATGTATTCACCGAAGCTGTAAACAATGACGTTATCACAATCAGTAAATTACAGGTGTCTTCGGACCTCGCTCGTGCCATAAACCAGACGTAACTCGTAAAACTTTTTCGCATTGTCAACTATAATATATATTTTGCATATTCGCATATATTAAATATCTGTCAATACTACTGAAGGTATCATTCAGCGTAATTGAGTATTTAGTGAGTAATATGTAAAATACAATATATTATGACTTTTTATTTATTTAGCAATTACGTAATAACGAAATCTTCCGGATTCTATGTTCTCGATCTCAGTCTCAGGTATTCGATTTATAAAAGTTCTCGATTCTGCGCAACGCTAATTACTACAGAAGGTCAAATATAATTACCACAATATCTTACTTGGTAATAATGAGAAGTTATATAAAAAAAAAGTTAATGATATGAATTCTATAAAGGTGGTGTAATTTGAGTTTCCTAAATTTTATTTAAGAAAAACACAAAATAGAACATATTTTTTTTATTATTGTTTCATATGCTTGGTATTGCTCATAATCATGGAAAATTATATCACCCAAATGTACTCCTTTGAACTTTTCGTAGGTTTCGGGGCCTATCCGGACTATAACATGATGGATGTTATTTCTTAAGTGGTCCGATGTTGCAGGTTTGTTGGCGTAGACTCGAGTCCTCAAAAAAATAAATAAATCCAGTCTTGGATCCAATACAATAATCTTGGAAGCCAGTTGACACCACAGCTTCGTGAAATAATGCCTCCTCTAAATTTCTCACTCAAAACATCTAACTTTGCATGGGATGTCTGGCAAGTTGTTCCGTCTCGTTGGAACCACACGTCCTCAACATCAATCTTTTTGATTTTGTTCAGGGTTGCCAGATCAAAAACCAAAAAGGTAGCTAGTAATAATAATGTTTTTTTAAACAAAAAAATATGGCCCAACGTGACCGACTAATACCAACATTCAAAAATTTTTTTTTATATTTTATTTGTAAGTCCTTTAACACTATAAAATTGTCCATACACTTTATCTGGCCATAAATTCTTCCATTCCTTGCTGTCCTCTGTCATTATCTTCGCCTTCTCCTACGCAATCCCTTTCTTCTTCAATATTCTTCCAATCACTTCATCCCATGTTTGTCTTCTGCCTTCCTCTCTTTCTATTTTTCACAACTCTCGCATCCCAAATTCTTTTCGTGGGTCTCGTCACTTGTATGCGCTGTACGTGTCCCCACCAACTGATTTGTCTCTGTTCTATGAATTCTTGTGTTGATTTTATTGCAAACTCTTTTGTCTACATTTCTCATTCTGTATTTTGACACGTCTTAGGTATTTCATTTTCACTGCTTGTATCTTATTCTTCTGACTCTCCGTCATCACCCACGACTCACGTCCATGCGTTAGGTTGTATTCCATTCTCTTTTATTATTGTTCCCAGGTTTTGAAATTCTGTCACTTGTTCTATATTTGTGCTATCTATCTTTATATTAAGGCCTTCGTGGTCTCCTCTTAGTACTGCCATCTTTGTCTTATTTTGGTTTATAGTCATTCCGTATTCCTTCAACACCTACTATTTTTTGCAATTATCAGTACATCATCGGCAAATACCCCTACGTCTACCCGTGCAGTTTTATGTGTCCTACATTTACTTTTCTGCATCTCACTGTGCATTTCTTTAGGACTCAAAGCTCTCCCTTATCTTAGTTCTCCTTTTGTTGTAAAAGTTTCTAATCACATATTTTTACTTATTCGGAGTTGGTATTATTTTCGTATATCTTTTGTATCAATCTTACATATTATTTTATGACTTATTCCCCTTTTTTCTAGTATTTTCAATACTTCTCTTCTCGGTACTTTATCAAACGCTTTCTGTATGTGGTAGTAGCAATGCCAGAAATGCTTTCTTTTGTTTTTGCCCCATTTTTTTCCGATATTTGACATAATGTGATATGGTGCTGTGTGCTTCTGTGCTTCTTCCGCTTCTAAATCTGCTTTGTGCCTCATCCAGTGTATTCTCTATTCTTTTATCTATAATTTGTTCGAAATATCTTCATGCATGTACAGTCGCCGACATTAATATTTAGCACCATCAAAGCGTCGAGTCAATCGTTCGAGTGCTAAATATTAATGTCGGCGATTGTACATAGTAGGGTATAAACATAGGTATATTAAATATTTCTTAAAATGAAAAATCACGCTTTCAAACAGGAATATTATTAAAGTGCATGTCAAACACTCAAATAAACAACAGTTTTAAAATTACCGTTTACTGTAGTAACTACTTTTGTAAATTGTTTTTTCAACCTCACACGCTAGTTCAAGTATCATTGGAATCTGGTAAGACTGAGCCAAAGTTGGTGGAAAAATATATTTTTCATTTTATTTACCTTCGCAATGATGTTTTGTGAGGATTTTGCTAATACCACATATCGCAATTTTGCTTATTAATACACCCAGAGGGTCGCAAATATGCCTCATCAAAGAAAAAAAAATTGAAAATCAACATTGACTCCTAACCCTCTAATACCCGTAAATTCGACGCTGTTCCTGAGCTTTGAGCTTCACGTCTTGTGTTAATCGAACATCAGAGATGTAAGTGCAAAGCCTGTGAATCGTAAAGAATCGAATTCTTGGTCTTCAGCCACATTATTACCCACAACAGCAATATTCTCGGCTGAACGTGTGCCACAGTCATGCGCACGGCCTATCTTATCCCCTGTGGTTCCAAAATTTCTCACTACACGGCGAATTGTTTGTTTAGTAGGACAATTAAACTCACGATAATCATCCCGTAAAATCGATACACAGTTCACACTGAACTGCCATTGTTGTAGAACAATTGCATAATTTTAACGCGTTAAACAATGATTAAGCTATCCATTTCTTAACAGGTTCTTTCCAAACTAACATTTAATGTGTCTCACATGTGACATTAACAAAAAATGTCTAATTTACAATGTAGCCCATACGCTACAAGTTGTATCAAGTTGCGTTTGTACATTTTGTAAGGGTATTTGGTAGGTATTTTGATGAAAAAATCATGGTTGCCCCAAAGAGCAACATAAAAAAAAACGGTGTTAAAATATTTAGATACTTACATTTTTGGCTTACTTGGAAGACGTCTAGGATCGTCAAAAAACTACAAATAATCACTACAACTACTATAACATACTAGGAACTCCAAAAATCTTCTTTACAGTTATTTATTCAAAAATTATAAACATTGATGCAGAGTTAAAACTTTTTAAAATTTAATATTATGCATAAAGCTACTTTTGAAAATAAAATTGGCCAAATCTATGCAGAACGGATTTTCACTTATCCGGATAGTCAAGGGAATTATGTAGTGATTAGTAATGTCTATAAATTAAATATAAAAGTACCTCCAATTTTCATGCTTGTGATTATTTACTTAATGTGCCCAATTTTAAATTACTAAATATTTAAAGCAGTTATAAATGTTTCGTGTGTGTGCTTTTGTAAGGCTATTAAATGTGCTAGTTTAACAATATTTTTTTAACACAAAGAAACATTTATGATTTGAAGTCACTACTTTAAGGGGTAAACACTATTGCTTTGAAACAAAGAAATATGCTTAAAAGTGTTTGTTTGATTTAAAGAACTTTTGTGTGTCAGTGTAATACTTGATGTATGCAAAAATGCAAAACGCTTCGTATAATGTCTTACAACGGTAAGTTTCTGTATTGTCGTATCAGAACGCCGAGAAACCAATTTTGTTTGGTTGAGTTCGTCTGCCAAAGAGGACAACCAAATGACGCCTGACAATCCGTTGTATTGTCGACCGAATCACTCACGGTAATCTCGACGATCTCTACCTTTTACGATTGTCGGACCAACGTAGTAAAGACATTTAATAACAATCAATCAAGAGGACGGTTCTAGTCGCGATAAATATAATCCAGATGTATAAGTCAATTACTTTACATTTAAATTCCACTGGATAATAGACCTTTTTCTTCATGATTTAAGTGCATATATCAGATTAAGTAGCTGTTTATCGTTAAATATATTTCGTGTCAAACGCAAGATATTATGCAAAGAAACAAGGTGATTATGGAGTCACGTCGCAAGATAATTATTGCTTGCACGACCTGAGATAAAAGCCAGCATAAAATTATAATAGAATGCAAGTAAGGGTTGATTATAAACGTACTAACGGATAGTAACTAACACTTTATATCTTGATATATAATATACTCGTCGTATTTTTTAAGTAACATCTAATCTTATTTTACAAAGATAAATAAATGTTAACAATATAAAATACTTTATTGAAAAACCTTAGTTACATCGGAACACATTACATCATTTTCCTTTTCTTCCTTCTTTTTAAACCCTCATTTACCCCGACTTTAGCCAACTTTACAATGTATAATTCCCTAAAATTCTTAATATAAACTTCAATATAAATTTAAATTGTTGTAATATATGCTATTTCTTTACTTACCTTTATAAAATTGTAAACATTAAATCCACTTCGATAAATGGTAAAAACACTTACAGTTCAAGCTGTATAACCATATTATTATTGACAGTAGGTATATTCAGTACGCGATCCCTTTCTAAAGTTTGTGTGTTTTGTAGAAGTTCAATGTTTCATAAGATTTTTTATAATAACTAAGCTTAGGATAGTTACGCATTTGCTTATTCAAATTTTGGGCATTTGCAATAATAATAATTTTACTTTAATTTTTAGGTTATTTCTTAGATAATAAAATTATTTCAAGAATTTTTTATCTCGGTACATAGTATAAAGGATTGTATAGAGAAAATACATTATAAATACTTATGTACTAATAATTTGTACATATATACTTGCGAATGTATTTCTCTTACATTTTCACAACCTACATTAGTTGTGTGCTACTTACAATGCTATAACTTTTACCTAAAGTGCGTAAGTGCAATTTAACTCAATTTTGACTAGTGAAACAGATCCTGCTATTTTCTAATATTGAAAATTTGCAACATGCTAAAAAAAATTAGGCCAAAAATATTAGTCCGGCCTGAAAACAGAGAAACGCAACGTTGAATATTTGCTAAAAGACGTGAATATTATGCATGAACACATTGCATTCTATCACTAAAGTATTATTCTAACTGCATGCCGATATCTAGTGTATAGAACTTCATAAATTAAGGCCAGTGAGCCAATATGTTCATACAAAAATAGCAATACCTAAGCCATTTCATATTTTCCCTTTTTATAAAATAAACATTCCTTATTCCTCAAGAGCTAAAAGGTGAGTGTTGTTTTTAAAATATTAATACACATGTGATTTCAACCAATATAAATTCAAGATTGAAAAAAATAAATATTGTCTTTTGCTTTTTGTGGAAATTAACAGCTTGGTTTTCATAAACACTATCACACATTCCTGTGGATTTATTTAATTAGATAACATATAGTGAAATGAGTTTAATTAAAATGAGATAAATATCGTTTTTTAATTAACTTCAGGTCTGTTTTCCCTTGTCTCTTCTGTAAATAAGTACGAAATCCTTCAAGTTATGCGAAGGTGAATTTTTACATGAAGACACATACACTCCACGCGGCGATCCACATGACACTAATGGCAATGACAGCCGAATCATAGTGATATACTCTGCGTGATCGGGAAAACATTTGCGTGGGGCACAGGCTCGGCGCTAGGTTACGGCATTTACAAAATATTTTCTTCTTGTTAATGATTAGAGATGACCCTCTTGTCCATTAATATTTTTTGATTACTTATAATTACAGTTATTACATACTATTTTATTATATTATTTCTGTTACACCTTGTATGTGTTCACCATGCCAAAATGACTAAGGTAAAGTCAGGTAAGTGTGTAACCGGGGCAAGTGTGTAGTTTGTTTATATTTATTTTAAAATTAAAATACGGACGTCCTCTTGTTATAATGCTAATGTACTAAAACTTTATAACTAGTTTTTACAAACAAAGAGTTCGCATCTCCTAACGTGTAATAACTTGAATACCTTGTGAATATACAGATCATACTCATTAAAACAGGCATCAAGNGTTGTACTTACAATGCTATAACTTTTACCTAAAGTGCGTAAGTGCAATTTAACTCAATTTTTGACTATGGTGAAAACAGATGCCTGCTATTTTGTAAATATGGAAAAGTTTGCAACACTTGCTGAAAAAAAAAATTAGGCCAAAATTTTTAGGTCCGGCGCTGTACGAGAAACCAACGTTGAATATTGCTAAAAGACGTGAATATTATGCATGAACACATTGCATTCTATCACTAAAGTATTATTCTAACTGCATGCCGATATCTAGTTTATAGAACTTCATAAATTAAGGCCAGTGAGCCAATATGTTCATACAAAAATAGCAATACCTAAGCCATTTCATATTTTCCCTTTTTATAAAATAAACATTCCTTATTCCTCAAGAGCTAAAAGGGATGAGTGTTGTTTTTAAAATATTGATACACATTGTGATTTCCCCAGATATATGAATTCAATAGTTGTAAAAAAGGTAAATATTGTTCTTTTGCTTTTGTTGGATTAACAGCTTGGTTTTCATAAACACTATCACACATTCCTGTGGATTTATTTAATTAGATAACATATAGTGAAATGAGTTTAATTAAAATGAGATAAATATCGTTTTTTAATTAACTTCAGGTCTGTTTTCCCTTGTCTCTTCTGTAAATTAGTACGAAATCCTTCAAGTTATGCGAAGGTGAATTTTTACATGAAGACACATACACTCCACGCGGCGATCCACATGACACTAATGGCAATGACAGCCGAATCATAGTGATATACTCTGCGTGATCGGGAAACATTTGCGTGGGGCACAGGCTCGGCGCTAGGTTACGGCATTTACAAAATATTTTCTTCTTGTTAATGATTTAGAGATGCCCTCTTGTCCATTAATATTTTTTGATTACTTATAATTACAGTTATTACATACTATTTTATTATATTATTTCTGTTACACCTTGTATGTGTTCACCATGCACAATGACTAAGTAAAAGGTTAAGTGTGATAACCGGGCAAGTGTGTAGTTTGATTTATATTTATTTTAAAATTGAAATACGGACGTCCTCTGTTAAATGTAATGTTACTAATATACTAGTTTTACAAACAAAGTTCGCATCTCCTAACGGGTAATAACTTGAATATCTTTGATAACCATATCATACCTCATTAAAACAGGCTCGTTAGTATTAACACTCTTGGTCAACTAAAGGATAATGCTATTAATATATAAAATGCGGACGATACGCACTTGCCACTTTGCTGGGTAGTGTGTAGTATTGACAAGTGTTTAAATTTCTTTTGTTTCTGGTAAACGTTATCATTATAAAAGGTGTATCTATTGAGGCTTTCAATCTGAGCATATATTACGCTACTTCTATGTGTAAATTTATCAAAATGTCTTCTTATGCTGAACAGTGTACATTTTTTCGCACTTGCAATTTCTACACACTTACCTGACTTTACCTTATAAAAGGTTTTATTCCGTAAATTCATTATATTATATTTATACATTAAAATGTAGCTGTAGCGATGTGTTTGTTGAAGTTTGTCGGTGTGTACAATCGTGCAACATATTAACTTGGTTTCCTCTGATATCGATATCTATTGAAGCCAGAGACTTAACGCAGCTCGCATTAAAGTGAATGACATGGGGTGTGAAGAGTGAAGTGTATATGCCGTCATATTACCGGTGCTAAAATATAAGCGAATGTGAGATTATCATTTCTACAGAATTGCTTTCGATGTCAGCGTTCGAGATAGAACAAGGCTCCATTTTCTTAACATACATGGATTGTAGCTGCATAGGAGTTTGTTTTAAGATATCTGTATATCTATCTATCTACCGATGATGATCATAGTACGTAAAATAATGTTATTTCAATGAAAGTACCGGCGCCTCCACCTACTCTTTTCAGAGATTACAACTTGAACGCCAATACCTCATCTTCAATCGCCTCGCGAGCGCGATGCTCAGAAAAGCTTATTTCTATGTAGTGGAATTTTCCGTGCCAGTATGTCAACAAGAATCGAAGGCATCGCATGATTCATGTTTAAATTTGAGCGCAAAGGTGTTTTGTATTTTGTAAACTTTGAGGTTACAGATGCTGTTCGTTGTTGACAGTTTTAAGAGTTGCTGAACATTAGGGTAGTATATGTATGAATAACATATTAGGTTAGTATTTAGACAGGCTTGACGTAACATATAGTCATAGTGGGAGATTCAAATCCCTTTTTTATTAAATTTAAAGTTAATAACAATAATATGCCTTTGTTATGCCATATACTATAATAAAGATGTATAAATGAAAATTTTACCAATGAGCACGTTAAAGAGACGTACAGATATGGCATAATCTACGTACGTATATATGGTATAAAGGCTGTCTTTGTTGATATAAATAAAATAAAAATTTCAGAATTTTTTAAAAAAGAAAACAAAAAATATATATACTATATAACACACTAACGGCATAGTGTTTTAACTACTGTTTAAAAAAACGCAGGGCTATTACGTAATAAGGCTTGCAATTTTTATTTGTAAAACAATTATTTTATAGCTTCAATATGTATGAAGAAAGGAGTAAAACTTTGTGTGAAAAGTTTGAACAATGACTAAAGATAAGTCCGAAATGTAAAAAAAAAATTATTGTAAAGCAAAAATAGAAAAACACCGTATTCCCAATAAATAAAAGTGTTGCTTTATTTACGATGACAATTTTTGCCTCCAGATCGAGGGCACCTCCTTGGGTAGCCCCTTATCTTAGTTTGTGGCAGACATTGTCATGAATTCTATTCTAAAAACCTAATCTTAAAAAGATGGAATAACTTATGTATTTGGTTTCTTGCGCCAATACGTGGATACTGTTATTCTACCTGCAAATAAAATTCAAAGTGCTTTAGAAATTAATGGTTTTTACGCCAAATTACAATCAATTGCCGTATATCATAACATGTACACATGTACATGAAAAGTTAGAAAATGCAAGACACTTATTTAGACTCAAATTAACATTCTTCGATTCTTGTTAATATACATTCAAAGATATTTTAAAACAGAATCCGTCGCAACAATAAACCAACATGGCATCAGAAAAGGAGCTCTTTGTAACCATTTGTATTAGTAATTAAAAAATGAATACAAAATCGAACAACTCAAAAATTCGAAAATAACAGGGTGTTTAGTAATGATCCCCTTTCGACGATACTTCAGTTTGTATTGAAAAGTTATAAGAAGGCGGAAATTAACAGGTCGGATTTTACCAGAGAGAACATTAATGCTTGCGCGTTTGCTTGAACATTTATTATATTAACAAAGAAGCAGGAAGAATTAAGGAGATCATAAAAAGAAGAGGCGGTTGATTGACGTGTGCTCCGAATTACTCAAACAATAGGTAATTTCGAGTATATATTCACAAAAAGTGTTTAGCAGTGTGTAATATAATAGTGTGATAAGCGTATAAGTATAATTTAAAAAAAAAAAAGAAAAGAATCAGCTGTGTTTACGATAGAGTCAAGGCTTCGACGGGTCGACGGCCGAGACTTTTCCGCGTACAACAGCTACAACAGATGTGACGGTAAATAAACAACGATTGCCGTAAATAAAAAAAGGAAATAAAAGAAAAGATAAGAATAAAACATTAAATATAAGCGCATGTGGGATTCCGAATACAAATCAATATTAACAAAATAAGAAATTAGTATATAATTGGATATTAGAATATAAGGCAGGAGATTAGAAGTAGAAGAAGTACAATACGGGGTGTTTAAGCCGGAATATATACAAGGACAAGGAAAAATACAGTTAATGATGAGTTCGAGTGAACATTGGTCAGATGATGGAAAAAGAAAGACGAGTGATAGTGAAGAAATGTTCATCGATCCAAAAAGACGTGTAAAACACCGATTAAAGTGAACCTCAAAACAATTATGATGTGAACAAATGAATGAGATTATGTTATTCGCTTAAAAATCTAGCAGCGACATAAAGGAAATAAAGGGAGAACAAACATCAAGTAAGGAAGAGACAAAAACTATTACAAGAAGAAATAAGAAGCTGGGCGAACAAGAACAATTTAAGGATGAAATAAAGCAATTGAGGAATATACACGAGAAAGAGACTGAAGAATAGATAATTTACGGAAAGAAGTGAGAGCAGCTAATGAAGAAATAGAAAGATTGAAAGCAGAAAAGCGAAAGAAAAAATATAATAGTGCAAGGGTAGAAATAAATACAAGTAACACCAAAAGAGCTTAAGAAAAAATGAGGATTTTATAGAAAAGGAATTAGGAGCTACAATAAAAATAGAATCTACTATAAAGCTGGGAGAAAAAACGGCTTGGTTTGAGTTAAATAGTAAAGGACGATAAAGCTACTAATTATGAGTAATAAAAGCAAACTACGAAATCATAAGCAAAAAATTTATATTAATGATGATATGACCAAGAAGAAAGAGAAAACCAAAAAATCATGAGAACATTCGCAAAGGCAAGAAAAGAAAAGGAAAGAAGTTAAAATAGGCTACAAAGGGTTATCGTGAATGGAGAAAATGGAGATGGGATAAAGAAAAAGATGAAATTAGAAATGTATGCCAAAAAACTTAGAAAAGGAAATGATGTGAAACACGGAAAAGAACTTGGCAATGAAAGGAAGGAGTCGAAATAAGACAGAATTAAGAAATGTAAGGGTAAAAAAATGTCAATTAGAAACATAAAAAAGGGATAGGTAGAACTAGTAATAAGGTTAAAGATGTATGAGAAAAACAACAAGAAAAGGTAATATTTGGAAAATTGGAACATGGAACGTCAGAAGTTTAACAGGGAAGAGAATGAATTAGTGGAAAATTCAAGAGGCGATATAGATATAATGGGTATTACGAAACAAAAGAAAGGGATAGGGGAAGTAACTTTACCAGGAGGAACATTTATTGATATATAGTGGGGTTGAAAAGGAAGAAGAGCAGTGAAGGGTTGCTTGCTACATTAAAAGGAACATATTAAATTCATACGCAAATGTGAATGCAGTCTCAGAAAGAATTTTGAGGATAGAATTGGAACTGACAAAACGATGGAAACAACAATTATAGTAGCATATGGCCGAATGAAGATGAGAAAAGCACCAATAAAGATACGTTTTGGGAAAAATTATCTGAAATCAGAAGAAATTAAAGGAAGACTGATAATATTAGGAGATCTAAATGGAAGACGTGGGAAGAAAAGATGAAGAACAGGAGAAGTAATAGAATTATGGAGAAACCGTCAGAAATAATAATGGAAGAAGACTAATAGAGTATTGCATATACATAATTTAATAATAACCAACACCTTTTTTGAGCACAAAATTATTCACAAGTATACAGAGAGCAAATAAATAGAAATGAAAGATCTATAATAGATTTATTATTAGTAAACAAGGAATTTAGAGAGAGAAGTGAAAGATACTAGAGTTAGAAGAAGTTTTGAGATATATTCAGATCATTATCTTGTCCTTTCAAATATAGAAATAACTAACAAAGAAAAAAATTCAGAGTAAGGAAACAAAATAAAAGAATTGGTAAATGAAAGCGGTTAGGAACATACAAACTTAGGAAGAAGAAACAGCTAAGCTATATAGGGAAAGATGTGAGAGAGAAATGAACAAATTAAGTATAACATAAACAGTATGTCAATAGAAACACTTTGGAAAACTGTCAAATATAATTCTAACCGTAGCAGAAGAAACCTGTGGATTCAGTAGAATAAATAGGAATAAAAAACAAACAAATTGGTGACGAACGAATAAGGAAGAAATAAAAGTTAAAAACAAAAATGGAAGACATATTTGAGTAACAAAACTAGCGAAACATATGGGAGATATAAAGAGCAAAGAATAAAAGTCAAAGAATTAGTAAACGCAGCAAAACCAAAAATCTTGCAAGATTTTGGGGAAGCTATGGGAAAGATAGTAAAGGAATCAAAAATTATATTTATGGAGTGTTAAAAGGATAAGAAAAGGCAAGCAAAATAGAAGTATCTATGTAAATCAAGGAAGGAAGAATATTGAAAGAGGAAGAAAACATAATGAAGCGATGGAAAGAATATTTTGAAGATTTACTCAACATGGAAATAACAGACTTAGTAAATATACAGGAGGAAAATGAGATTTACACAGAAACAACGAGACCGCAGAGGGACGATGAAATAACGACAGAAGAATTATTAGAAATGATAAAGATATAAAAAGAGGAAAAGCAGCTGGAAATGATGAATTACAACTGAAATGCTGAAAATATTGGCACAAACTGGAATAGAAGTTATCAAGATACTATATAATAAGATATGGAAGGAGCAAAAAATACCGAGGACTGGAAGTGGGAATACTGCTACCCTTGTGTAAAAAAGGAGACAACAAGAGTGTAAAAGTTATCGTGGATTTACCCTACTGAGTACTATGCTAAAGGTATACGAGAGGATTCTTGAGAAAAGATTGAAAGTACACACTGAAGTACAACTTGAAGAGGCACAGTGTGGTTTCAGGAAGGGCCGAGGAGTACAAGATAATATATTCATATTGAAACAACGCTAGAGAAAAACACAAGTAATAATAACATATATGTGGCTTTTTATAGACATAGAGAAGGCTTTTGACTGTATACCAAGGGATCTGATATGGAAAGTCTTAATAAAAGAAAAATAAATAGCAACTAAAAAACGCAATTGCTAGTATATATCATAAAACAGAAATTATGTCAGAGTGGGTGCAATTGCAGTCGGAAGATTTTTAACTAAGGAAGGATTGCGACAAGGGGGAGTACTTAGTCTACACTCTTTAATATAGTCCTTGATGACATCTTGAAGGAATTAAAAGAAAACGAAGAAATTACAATAGGTATAAAGACATGAAGATATGGAAATTGCGGAAAGTGCCTTTGCCGACGATTTGGTGGTGTACGCGGGGAAATATAAAGGATCTGCAAGCAAATTTAATATTTTGGAAACAGCTTTGAAAAGAGGAAATATGAGGATAAATGCAGAGAAGACAAAGTTTTTCAATAGGAAATACGATGGTAAAATAATAATTCATATAGATGAAAGATTATAGAACAAGAGAAATATTTAAATATCTGGGAATAAATATACATCAAGAAGGTAAAGAGAAGCAGAAATTAACACAGAATTGAAAGTGGGATAAATTATATACGCAAATGAACAAAGCTTTTATAAGGAAGAAGGAATTTCAAAGTAAAACAAAAATAACGGTGTTTACACAATATTTAAACCTATATTGACGTACGGCTTGAGAGTTGGATTCTTGAATAATCAAACTAAGAGTAAAATACAAGCGTTGGAAATGAGGTATTTAAGAAGCGGTTAAAGGGTCACCCGAAGTGATAGAATAAGGAATGAGAAGATAAGAGAAGAATTAGGAGTAGAGCCGATTTTACAAAGCATAGAGAGACAGAAATTGAAATGGTTTGGACACATATACGTATGGAAGAGGAAAGATGACGAAAGAGTATGGTGGCAAGGTCAAGATACAAACGAAAGAGAGGCAGGCGAGAAAAACATGGGATAGTACAGTAGAAGAAAGTTTAGAGAAAAAGAGGATATCCTGGAATGAAGCGAGAAAGATGGCAAAAAACAAGAAAGAGTGGTCAGCGTTATTTATAATAAGAAATAAAAGTGTTTGTGGATAGAATTTACCTTTAACACCTTAGGGTAATTAAGTTACTCGAATATATATATATATACATAATAAAAGAAGAAACAGGCGAGGAGGTTGATTATACATAAATGAAAGAGAAGACAAAATAAATGGAATGGTCTGTATAAGGAATTTAGAAAAAGGAGGATATCAAGAATAGACACGGAAATGCAAGGGTATACCAGTTCGAGGAGTTAGAAAATTTACATACTTAGGAACGACAATAACTAGAAAGCCGGGTGTAGAATGGAAATTCAGGCTAGATTAATGACAGGGAATAGATGTATCGCAACACTCAATGAGAATGTTAAGAAGAAAGATGTATCGAGGAAATGAAGATAAGGATATATAAACGTAATAAGGCCAGTAGTTTAATATGCGTATGAGACTTGGACACTAAACAAGGCGGAGCAAGCAAGGCTAGCGGGTGGAAGCGGAAAGTTTGAGAAACATGATTGGGGAAGAGGGAAGAGAGATATGGGTAAGAAGAACAATCAAGAATTGAATGAACTTTATGGAGAAGCAAAATATAGTGGAGTGGTGAAGGCGCAGAGGCTGAGATGGATGGGACATATAGAAAGGATGTTGGAGTCAAGAATTCCAAAAATAATAATGGCGAGGACAGTTGGCGGAAAGAGGAGGAGAGGAAGGCCAAGGGGAAGGTGGAGGACAGAAGTGGAAAAGGATATAAACACGTTAAGGATAGCAAGATGGAAAGAAGTAGCGAAGGATAGAAACAGATGGAAGAAAATTACTAATGAAGCCATGGATCTCCTAGGCTCGCAGTGCTGATATATATAATAGTGACGCTAACTATTTTGTATTAATTTAATATGATCCTTACGAGCAGTAGTATAGGGGTCCTGAAGACTGGGGTACCGTAGCTTTAAATAGTATAGATCTGTTATTTTATTACTAGACGCTTTTTCTTTGGCAGTTACCGACGGAGTTTTATTACTATGACGGTGAGTGATCCATTTTTCAGGGAAATGCGAATTAAAATAATAGAGAAACGTGGCATAAAAACTATCGGAAGCGTCGTCTAATCGTAAAAAGTTGTTATAGTGTTGGAAATAAATCGATAAAGGGACGATTTAAATCATAACACTGTATTATTTTATTTAATTTTACATTCATCTTATTATAGCCTTTACACTTTATTAATTTTTACACTATTTCACATCTTGTTTACGGCGGTTATCGCAGGCGCGTTAATCAATCTGTATGACTTTTGCGACAGTGGAACAGTTCTTCTTTTATCTTATGTCAATATATAACAAAATGAAATCTAATATTAATCGCTCAATAACTTGTCGATTAACCAAAGAATTTATGAAGCTGTAGTAACAACAGCCCACGCGAGTAAAAAAAATATCGTCAAAAAATAGCAAATACTATATATCCCGTTTGATAAAACGAAAAATATCTTCAAGTACTAACAATAGAATATTATGCAAGGAAATGGAAATTTCAATTTTAGAAAAGGATATAAATACCTCAAAAGCAGTTGAATTTAAAGACGGAGAATGCTAGTACAAATTGTTTGTAAATAATGGCTGGATTTCAATAAATCAGGAAAAGCAATATCATTCCATTTAAAACAAGGATATTGCTATCGGTTTCCGATATAATGAAACGTTCCTAAAATATGAAATTTTCTTTAGACGATTCTTTAGATTAGTTATTTTCGCAATGACGCAGCTGCAAGAGGTCAGAAGGTAGAAAAAAGATGGTAAACGAGTGATTTAAAACAGTCTGTACTACTAATCGAAAGAATAAATTTTAATCTGTATATAAAAATCGTTCCACTCCGTTTAACAAACCTTGACCCGACGTTTTGTTGATCTGTAATAAGAATGTAATTAATTTGTATACTGACAAACGTACCGCCGATGCTGTCATAACAGTTACTGAGCCTTATTAAACCATGAGATATGTTATTTAAGGTGTGATCGTTAAGATTTGTGCTTGATTAAACGTACCAAATGTGGAACATCCCGCAAGGCAAATCTTGGAAGCATACTTTGTTACACGCTTACGCAATTTACCTGAGCAGTTTATGGTGTACGTACGCACTGGTAAAATTATCTTGTTATGGATACCATCCACGAAGGTAAATAGTTCCAATTATAGTATAATTGCTAATTCACAATAATGCTGTTACGGCAACTGCTTATATCTATATTCAATGTGTTAGTTGTCATCAGATTTTCAAAATTTTTATTGAAGATAAAGTTTAGAATGTATGTAGAGGTTAAACCAAGAGCAAGTTTGAAATAAAATAGATGCAGTTCTGAAATAAGCACTTGATAATGCTTGACTAATAAATGATTAATAAAGGAATCAGTGAAAACCTAAACAAAGAAAACTAAATAATCAGTGCTAGGTAATTATTACTAATAACATCTTCCGGGTTTCGCGGTTTCGTGTGTCAGATCAGTTCAGTTATCCTGAAGAAGCTGTCAGTATGAACAGCGAAACGTCGAGCGAAAGTTTTGACCCACGGTGAAACCCGGAAGAATTTATTAGTAATTAGGGATGGCTGCTCCGGATCGGACCTGTTCTTTTGTAACTAGTTCGCTTATCGGAGTAGATGCACCAAGTTCGCTTTTCGTAAAAGAGGGGGTTTGCTAATCGGTCGGGTGCGGGTGCTGAATGCAGGCTCGAACTCTATTGAACTAGATGAAGCCAGAGTGCAGAAGCCGGAGCTATTGCACCAGTGCACCTGTACCCGCATTGCTTCTAAACCTTAACCAGTTCACAGAATAGGAAATACCTATTCATGTTTTTTTTAATGTGAAAAAGTTTTAAAAAATTGAAAAAATATAAAATTGTATAAAAGAGATAAAAAATGTTTGAAAAGAGAAGCACGTTCTATAACACCCGACTAAATTAGAAATATTCAAATATTAGTCGTCTCGCTTCGCTACATTTGCTTCTGCATTTGTGCTACTAGTGTAATAAAACAGAGTAGAGTTTAGAAGTGGACCTGTAGACCTGTGAATCTGATTTCTTGCACCAAGTTCAGAGCCAGAGTCGGAGCTGGTGCTCCGCATAAGCAACAGGCAGTACCTTCCCTATTATACTCCATTCACTTTAAGAATGCAGTAGATAGCGCTGCGATCGGCGCCCAAATTACACCGAAGAATGAAAATTAGCGGCAAATTCAAATTGTAAATTGTCAGTGTCATAAGCGAAAAAGTTTGGTTATCAAAATTTTGTATAATAGGAAGGATACATGAATCACTACGCTTTTAGTGTTTATTTTGAATGTTATAGTCATAATTAGGTGATAAAATAATCAATAAGTAACAGTGAATACATTTCGGGAATTTACGGGGGTAGTTAATATAGCAAAAAACTTGTCCAATCTCGGTGAAACTATGTTTATTCTATTCCATATGCGACGTTTCGACAATTGCAATCGTCTTTATTAAGCTATAAAGTATAATATATTAATTTATAAAACACAATAGAGGATAAAAATCAAATTACGATTAAAATAAATTAACATATGACCATGTAGTATAGTAAGAATAAAAATTAATACACATAATGTTAGGATAATAATTTAAAATGAATTCTCTATGGACAAATCAGTCAAGACTAAAACATGTTAAATGTATATGTATAAATAAGTAAGGTTTTCACCTCAGGTAATTTAAAAGTTTTGTTGTTAGCTGCGACATGATGCTTTACTTGAGCCCAAATAAGCTCAATGGGTTCAGATTGCAGTGATAAGGAGGCAATCTAAAATTGTATGACCACTGTCTTCTACCATTTGATCAATAACATATGGGTTGGGATTATCGTTAATATATTTTCTTGCAAGTTCAAGCAACTCAACTTTTAACAAAGTGTTGTCAACAATAATTCCTTTTGCAAGAAGCCATTCAATTAATTGTTGCTTTTTCCATGCCATGATAGGCTTTTTCTTGTTCTGATTGAGTGGTAGGGAGCATTATCCATAATAATAACAGAGTTTGTTCCAGAAAAGGAAGCACATTTCTCATCCACTCCGTGAACACTTGGCTGTTCATTTCTTCGTGATAATCTCAGTTTTCTTGGATTCGAAAGAAAAGAGACCGTTTTCAAGGAAACCATCTTCGCTACAATATGTAAAACAATTAAACGTTTTCCTTTTCCTGAAGGGTTTTTCAGTCCGTTGAAACTCCTTCCACAAATGCTTGTCTTGCAGTAAGTACTGTGGTGTCTGCCCATATTTTTTGCTTTGTATGACTTGCATTAACCAAGTTTCATGCAACAATTATCTTTCTACCACTAACACGAAATTTCCGAATGTTTTTTAAATATTGACGCCTCCATAATACAATATCTTGCCGTTCATTAAAACACTATTGCCACTCGCTTTCATCCACTTAGATCCTAACTTTTTTAAAATTTCCAGAGCGTCGTTCTTTTCAATATTGGCAAAGTGTCATCTGCATTGATAACCTGTAAGATACAATGCGATGAAGTAAATGTAAGATAAATGGATAATATTATATTTACACCAATAGTTTTTGCACTAGGAATTCGTTCTGCAAGCAAAAGAATGTACGTGTCGTCTAATTGCTGACCTATCTGCTTCGTCCAAGGAATCATATGCACTTTGACGAAGACGTTTTTTAGGGGGTGAACTGATAACTCCTGTAGTCTCCTTTCCTTTTACAATATCCCACACTGTTCCTTCACCCACCCCAAGTTGCTTTGCAGTCAATTTAATTGCTGCCGATTTAGAACTGTCCCGCTTAAGCTCCAGATACAAATTATAAGCCATTATCCTTTGCTTACTGCCAATATGTTTTCCCTGAGGATTTTTTGATAACCCTGCAGGTAGATCAAATACCTCTTCATCTGCCATACTAAAATTGATGTAAAATATACTGTCATCACTATCATTTTATATAGTTATTAAAACAATACCTTCAAATATTCAACAGTACTCAGTAGAGCTCTAAGAAGAACTATTTTTGTAACAATTTGCTTATAAAAATTACACTAACCACACGAACGACACAAAAAAGCAATAAACACGCAAATACAGAGCTGAAACCAACACCAGGATTGACAAATGTCATAGATGTCAGAAAATATTTTGTTTTATCCAACTTAAATTTCATTTGCTATATAAAATGTTTTTTCGTATGTGTGAATTTCGCCTCGTTATTAGCCAATCGCAAGTCGTAAATCTTTCGCCTATCTAATGTAACGCTGCATTCTTACAGTGAATAGACCTTAGTAATAGTTATATCGGCCGTGAAAGCCTACGCAGTGTTAGTATTGGGTAATATATTGCGCTCCTTGGGGTAATGCCATTCATTAAATATTTAATATTTGATAATATCTATATCCCCTGTGTATGAAAAAAAAACTTAGTTAACTGGGATCAATTCACATTTTTGATATACTTAACACTAACTATAATTGTTGGCGATCATTGTATAGGTACGAATAGTTAATAGTATTAGATCTTATACTAACATGTATGCATAAATTCATACAATATTGTTTACTAGATTTTATTGGTCTCAGTAGCAAACATTTGTCACCGGAAATGCATTACCTGCTATTATATTTTTAAAAGCGAGATTCACATCTATGCAATTCATCACAATGCAATTCTGATTTACGAATCGCAAAGACGCTGCAATCTTTACAAATTGCATGGCCAATTCACTTTATACTTAATGCACATGCAATTCTAACACTCAGTGTTGAGATTTTGTATATAATGCCAACCTACATAATGTAATAATTCAAAATATCGTTCTATGTTTATTTAGATGTGACAGCGTGTATATAAATTTAAAATGAATGCAATAGATCGTGGAAGGAAAATGGCAATAGTTACAATGATAATATGCATTTGCAAGTTCTTTAACAAAAATGGCTACGTAAATTACATATTTTTTGCTTAATATTATCGTTGTTTAGGCACTGGTTAGCTGTTCTATTAATTTGTTTTTTATGGCATTCACTGCATGTAATCTTTTGTTTCTATTTTTTTATTAGGCTGCCTCATCACATATATAAAAATGGATAATTGTGGTATAATTCAATTAAATGTAGCGTTAATTCTTTATTCCAAAAAAAATGGTTTTGTTGGTCATTTATTTAAAAAATAAACTACACTTGATCTTCTAGGTTAGTAATAGTCGATTAATCGGATAATGTTGATGTTAGTAAAGTAAATTTCTATAAAATAGAACAAGCGTGCAAATTTCTCCCCGTGATAAATTGCACGAAGGAAGTGCATAATCTGAATACTAAATTGCATGCAACTTTTATTCAAATAAGAATTGCTGCGAGAAATTGCTTGCATAAGTGTGAATGCGCCTTTATACTTCGTTTTATAGAACAGTTTTCTCTGTATGGAGGAGTATTCAGTTATGATAAGTGAAGCTAGGCGGCCACTGACTCGCGCGTAGTAGAGAGTTGTTATGTGGGCTGTGGAGAGTATAGGTTCTCTACTACATATTTACTCGCCCATTAAACTCTCAGGAAGTTCTACTTATAATTTTATCACATTCCCCGTGAATAAAAACTAAATTTAAGATAACTGCGTTTCTATAATTATTAAAATGTTTTCCATTTTTTGCTGCTACAATAAGCACGATAACACAGACTAAAATAAGTTGACAGATCACTTTAGTGTAGATTAATGTTATTTATTAATGCAACAGCCTATTGCTTGCTATTTTTCCAAGAAAGTACTAATTCGAAATTACATATTGTAAAAATCGTTAATCCTGAAAGAAGCGATAGAGATAGGTATAGGAACACCTTTTCGATAGAGAACTTAATTCTACATCCAATGGTATAAAAATATACAGGATGTTCCATTTGAAAAAAAAAAAAATTAGTGCTGAGAAGTTACTCAAAATCAACTCCAGATTATAGCACACCTGTATAATTTTGTTTACGTTTTATTCCTTAGTTATATGGTAGAGAACCCATACTCTCCACCGTCCACATTACTGACTATTAGGAAAAGGTTGTTATCCTGTAGATAGTATCTATAAAACATATTATCTGCTACAATAATTAAGAGTACATATACTTACTAATGCAGCAAGATACCATTTGTTTTAAATTAAATACGTCGAATAATTGAAGGTGATTACTGCAAGCTCCCCAATTAAGCATAATGGAAATTTCAGTATAATATTATAGCTCAATAATAGTCACTTAGATAGCTTCCTATTTAAAAAAATGGAGGAAACGGCAGCTTACTTAGTTTGAGACTTTTGTACACGAGACCGAGAGGATTGCATTACCGATTATGAGTACACAAGCAACAGTCGTTTGCAGGAGCGCGAACTCGGTGATAGAAGTGAGGGACTGCACCGTCGCCACCTCCTCCTCATCCTAACCGCTCTTTAACAGAGGAAGACCGACGGCAATTCCCTAGTGCCGTATATTTTCATTCGTATCTCTTTCGCGGCGAGTGGAACGCCGAAGAGCACGATAAGGCACGATCTGACCATTAGCTATGATGACTGGTGGTTCGATACTGTGTGCTATGCCGTCATGTATGCCGGCGAAGCGCCATTGTATAATAACCGCACGCCGCACACGATAATGTGTGGATAAGATTGGGGCTAAGTGTTTGTGGAAACCGCAATGAGCAGCAACATTGAAAGATCTTGACGGAGGTAGATTAGTCTGTTCAAGTGTCGTTCAGTTGTTTACGTATACAAGGTATTCTGAATACATGTTGTAGTTGGAAATATGTAAACATAATTTTGGTGTGTACCTATGTTTAATTGTAAAAAATTATTTTGACTTTTCCACGACAAATATTGCAGGCATAAGGTGTTTTTAAGAGGGGCTTTAAAGAATGATTGTGAAAAAAAAAACCGATTGGGACACCGCAATCCTTCTTATGCAATATTATTCCAAAAGATGTCGCCTTCAATTGTACAATATCTGTCAATGTAGTACACTACGACGGATTACACAATAGAAGCACAGAGGTCGCTGGAAGGAAAAACGTTTTAAATGATATCTATTTTTTGATTCCATATACGGTACAAAACAGCACCTAACCCACCAAGCCAAGTAAGTAAAGAATTTGGCAACATTGGAAACAACCTTTGCTTATACACTGATTTCAAAAATTCAACAACAAAGGAAACTGTAATCAATTCATTTGTAACACCATCTATGGCGTCAAATGTTAAGTAAGAAGAGTCGGTTACAAAAAAAAATTGATCTATATTACCGACACTGTTTCAATTAGTTTCAATCATTTTGACATATAATGCATTTTATGCTTTCTTTGTGTTTATTTTCATATTTTCATGTATGTTGTATAGAGTTTAATGATCTATAATTATTTTGTTTTAAACAACTACGCTTTTAGGCAGAGTTCACACCGGAGTGATACGACGAGCGACAAAATCAGTAACACGGTATGTGCCGAGTAAATTTAATTTACTTGTCGTGTTACTGGTTGTGTGGGTTGTTATATTGCGTGTCGTATTCTTGTGGTGCACATTCTGCTTAAATTTACACGGTACGTGTCGTGTTACTGTTTGTGTCGCTTGTCGTATCACTCTGTGTGAATTTTGCCTGAGGATATTGTGATGCAGATTGAGCTGCCGACTTGGATGAGCGCAGGCCAACTACAGGATACATTTTTTTCAAAGGTAACGCAGCCATAACTTAGAACAGTCGGAAAAAGCAAACCGTGGCACAAGATATACCATATGGCTGAAAAGATTTGAAGAAGAGATTGGTTAAACCGATCACTTTTCCCATATATTGCGACAATCCAAGTGCAATAAACCTCACCTCGAGTGACGTTTACCATCCTCGTACAAAGCAAATGGATGTGAAGCATCACTTTGTTCGAGAAAAGATCGCAAAACGACACATCCATAACAACTCGATTTCGACAAAAAAACATGATCGCCTATCTTTTGACGAAAGGGATGCCGAAAGAAATCCACAAGACTCATTGCTTTAGCATTAATCTTAATTCTAGTGGGAGTGTTGGAATCAGAAATAATATTTAATCAAAAGTACTATTGCATACACTTTAAATAGTAACAATGTTCCTCAATTAATTTGTACTTACAGTTGACAATAAATAGTGTCTTGCGTTTTCAATCTTTTATTATATTCTCCATATACATCAATATATATCCTAAAAAAAAGGTTTTTAAATATGCCGCGCGGTCACTCTTAACATCGACTAAGACGCTACATGCATCTCAAATGTTAACTAGATAAAAGCTGGTCGCTCATATGTATGGGTTGTATATGGACGTTTCCTATCTTTAACGCTATCATCCATATGTTAGGTTGTAGATGCTACGCGGCGGTTACAGATCTCTACTAATCTCCAAAAATAATTTAACACTCAGCAGAACGAGGCCCTACAGAACAATTGAAATATTCCTACTTAAATTAAACAATTTCCCTATGATTATTAATAATAACGAAAATATAATAAATCCGTCAGCTATTATGTTTGCACCCATGAAATCACTTTAGTTATCTTCCAGCATTCGCCAAGAAGTTAGGCAAAACCATGGAAAACCCTCTTCTGGGAGCGGGATTTGGGAAGTAGCCGCAGTCTTTGTTACTCATAGCCAGCAAATTATTGTTATTATCCTTCTGGTTTCGGATGAGGCAGCCTCCACGTTCTTTCAGTTCCGATAGCTGTACCGTCTCCAGGTAGCTCTATCGGTTCTTCGCAGATCATGCAGGTACCTTTTCCAGCAGCAAGAAGGTGGAAAAATGTAATGAGCTGAAAGCAACTAAAACAAGAGCAGTAGCTAATTAATATGTAATATTTAACAATAACTTAATCCTAATTACTCTAATATATAATAATATTAAATTAAAGATTTATATTTTAAATATATATTTTATACACCCCTACTATGCTGATAATTTAAAACCAATTCAGTCAGTGAGATACCTCTGTAGTTTCCACATTCGTTTAAGAAAACAAGTCATACATAGAAATAAATCAAAGTAAATTTGGCTTTAGGTATGAATGAACAAGCATCCAGAAACGAAAAGTTCCTAATATATTTGAGGTAGTAAATGCTGATTTTGTGTATAGGTGCCGAATAGATAGCAAAAGTATAAGTAATAATTTAGCAATGCCATCTATGATAGGGTAGAAGATTTCTTAACTCTGACATGATATTTTTATTGTTATAGACCAAAACATTAACATAAAAGAAATTTTATTATAATCAAAGTTATTTAATTTTTGGTTATATAAATGAATCGGTATACACAACTAAGTAATGAATATTTTTGAAACAAAGAAAATGAACAAAAATGATGATTTTGAACAGAGGGTCTCCTGAAATGGCCGCCTAAGAAAGAAGGCTCTTGTAACGGTGTTCTATTTCGCCGGGGTTAATTTACAACGATAGATATTGTAGAATGAAAATTGAATAAAATTTGTTTAATTATTCCTTATAACAATAAATTAAATCGCAGCTTGTGTAGTTTCCTAATCTAGCGAACTAATCCCTTGCAACACAGATGGCGCTGCCACAAATGGATCTGCAGATTAAATTCATTATACGTTTGACAGGCGATAAAAAAAAGTTCTGGTTAGCAGTAATAATTTGACAGAGTGCAAAATAGATTAATTAAATTGCTCTACGAGTAGCTAAGTAACGTGAGTAAGCCAGGGTTACAATCTAATTCAGTCAAAAGTCGGGTATTTTGGTTAAACAATTTTAATTACCCACGGAAAATTATATATACAAGAGGTGAGTTTATACACAGCGGGGTAACATTAGCAGAATAAAGCTCTTTATTTTCAGCGGGCAACGAGCAAATATACATACAACAAAAGTATAGAAAATAACATATAGAAATGCAAAGCAATAACCAAGAAATTGGTTACCAAATTAACGGGCTTCCAATATCGTAGTGCGGTTTAATCGTCTAGTTTCCTCATGCAAGAAATAAGTCCCCTGCCTATTTCAGGATGAGTGCAGCAGTAAATGAAATCTTTCTGAATTGACTTAGCTCTTGCCTGGATCAAAACAATAAGAGAGATTCTGCAGTTATAGCTGTTTGGTTTGCGGTCTCGCTTCTAAATTAGCTGAAGCCAAAATGAGAAGCACGTGCGTGAAAATACCAATTAAAATGTCGGTAGGTTCTGCCCCAACCAAATTAATAGGTAGGTATTTCTTTTTTTTGAATTGTTGAGTTGAAATACTTTTGCCTCCAAGTACCAGCTCCTGCCAAAAATAAGTGTGCACAAATTTACAGGTTATGTTCTTGTTAATCTTAACGCAGTTTCTTCTACGGGAGAGATTACCAAGAGAGTCGGTACCGTCATTTCGGGTGATATGATAACACTTTTGACATATTTTCAACTGTAGAATTTTAAATAAATGAGTGAAGAACAAATAAAATATTGGAAAAGCGACCTATGAGCTCAAGGTATCTATCCTCAAAAGATGGAGTACCAGTGGCAGCCCATCCCCGAGAAAAAAAAATATTAACTCTCTGTTTCAAGCCACCCGCAATTCTGGTGACTTGCAACTATCCTCCAAATCGCGTTTAATCATCACGTCACCCTTCATAAAGACTGTCTTGAAACAAAGAAACAGTTTTAAAAAAGTAACAATTTATTGTATATTATATGTATATTATATGTGAAAAACAGTAAAAAAATATAAAAATTCTCGTTAATAACAGTATTTAAATTTGAATAAAACAAAAAAAAAAAACAATTCTTTTTACACAAATAGACAAATCTACATATTATATAGATAGGTATAGGTAATAACATCTTAGAAACATCTTAGACAGCATGTTTCAAGTCACCCTACAAATGTCACAAAAAAATAAAAGGGGTTGAATTTACCCGTACATGCAAGAATTTTGAGGTTATGTTTGGAGTTATCTGTAGCCGAATAATTGGGATTGTAAGAAAATTATTTTCAGCAAATTCAAAAACTATTTTAAATACTGCACAAATGAAAGTATTCAGCCTTCCAAAAAATAACATTTTACTTACCCAAATTTCTTATTTTTTTTACCAAACGACAATATTTACTATAACATTTTGATGACATAGTTATATTACGGATACTTGTAATCAGGATACACAGTTTTCTGAACTTATATTTCCCACCAACAGAGGGTAGTCCACCATTAAATGAAAAATGTCACTTTTGTGTCAAGTCACTCTGCAGTTTCAAGTCATCCGAAATGACGGTACAGTAGTGTCGGATATTGGGGCTGTGTCGGCGGTCAGTAAAAGAAGGAATTGTTAACACAGAAAGCCGCACTTATATAGCATACAATGAAAGCAAAAACAGCATTGACAGTTGAAACAAGTATGTTCAAAAAATATGATGTAAATAAACATGTTCCAAAACTAGATACAAGTGATTAATTGCATGTGCCCATGATTAAAATAAATTGTTGAAAATTACATTGAAATTATTAATTTTTCCTAAATGTGATTTACGAAACTAAGCAATTTATTTTATATTAAGGTGAAACTTTACACTCTCAATTTGATAGTCTTCAAACACCCAAAGGAAATCTATTAATCTTATAATCACTGCTGAACATTTAGAAAAGAAAATCTTACGGTAATTAAACTCCAATAATTATGTTAATATATTAAAGGCGTTCAAGGCAACAATTTTAAATTAAATTAAAATTATAGTCATTTAATTCTATAAGTATATGTGAATACTAAATTAATCACTTTACACTGTTGAAAATATTACGGTGTTGGCGTTAATTTTGCGCTAGTCAAATATTTTAGTGTTGATTTTTACAAACTTTGCCAGACGAGTTGACTACGTGTTGTTTATAAGAACAGAAAATGACTAGAATTTCGTGTTCAATTCTTTGTTCAGATATAGGATTTACTATTTTCTAGACAAGCGTCAACCAATCAATTTTTTCCCTCGGACAGAAATATAGAAACCCCACCTAATCTAATACGGGATTGCATTATACGCACCACCTGCATTGCACGTGTATCTGTTTTCGAGTTTGTTTCTGCGTATTAACATATCCAAACAAACCACCAAATGTGACTGACCTGCAAAGTGTAACCTTGTGTTATTAAACGTTAATTCCAGTGGGTATAAAAAATTTCAACATCTTAAAGAAGTTTTGGGAACATCTATTTATCTTGTAATTTATTCAGATTTGGTCAAATTGCATAAACATTCACTTAGTTTTTATAATGGTTCTCAAAGAATCATTTTAACATTGGCACGTTTAGTTGAACCAAAAACTTTGAATGGGTGTTCTGCATATTTATAATTGAGAAAACTTCTTAAAGAGAGAATATTATAGCACTAATAAAAGAGTTGTTTAAATCATATGAAATTTCGCATTAAATTAGCTGCAAGGATAGTACACCTAGATACATTCTAAACTGTGGCTGTTAATAGTTGTCGATTTGTCCACTTATACCTGAAAAATATCCAGAAACAGGTAAGCAATAACATATTAAAAGGACGTCCGTGTTTAGAAATGGTTTGTGATCACCCAATAGACGGCGTTCATTTAGCTAAACAGCTAGTAAAATTTGTCTAGTCTAGATCAAATAAAATGTGACTAGAAGTATTTTATAACTCCACATGTCATTTGGACAAAATAACCCCCCAGCAATAGACAATACTTGACTATCTTTGTTCGTCAAATTTAAACTACTATAGTTCTCGACAAAATAACACGAAAAAAGTGTGGACCTGTCCTGACTATTAAATTAGTCAAAAAAGTGTTAAAATTTTCAACATATATGTTGTAAAAAAAAGGTATGAAATGAATTCACTAAATTTGAAATGATTTGCTTATCGGGGAAACCAGGCAAGTTAATTTCACTTTTTTAAAATAATTATTGTGGCATTAATTTTAGGATCACTCCATTTTGAATTTCTAATAATTACGTCATTGACAATTTTATTAAACATTATATGTGATCATTTTTTGTTTTAATAGATCATTTAATTGTATAATTGGTATCGCCAAAGTTTGAATACTTCAATTAACAAAATTCATTGTATAATATAAAAGTCATTGTAGCAATGGAAAATATAAATTTTATGAATAACAAAAATAAATATTGTCATTCAAGAAGTGGAACGAATGTCCTTTGAATCAATGCTCGAAAATTGTAAAATGGCGAAACATATTTTTTTTTATATTTGAAACAAAATTAGTCTATACGAGTAATCTTCGAAAAACAAATGGTGGCAGATTTCGTGAATATATTACACAATTTTACCATGTAAGGTATTTAA
This sequence comes from Protaetia brevitarsis, assembly GCA_004143645.1. NCBI lineage: Eukaryota > Metazoa > Arthropoda > Insecta > Coleoptera > Scarabaeidae > Protaetia > Protaetia brevitarsis. Next base: position 784,566 of record RXPK01000051.1, on the reverse strand, counting down.
TTTTAATATGGTTCACTGGTAGTTTTTTTTCTTCAAATAAAGAGTAATAGACCAACATATTGGCTCAGCCGCAACCGTGTTTAAAATTACGAACCAACCAACACTACTAGTTTCTGAGAAGACGATTAGTTTTTGCCCGCATCTATCGCCGTATTTCATCCTTTAGCATCTCTCGGAATTGAAAGAAAACTTCAAATACGTATAACCATAATTATGTCTTTATTTCATGTAAAAAGACCGCCATTCAAATCCGCTGTTTAATGACACAGAGACTAGTTTCCATCAAACAAGAACTTTAAATTATTTGTAATAGCTGAAATTATAATGAGTCATTTTAAGAACGCAATGCGTGCACCGTATTTAAGAGTAAACGTGCTGCTGCTCTTTTTATTTCCGCGGTAGTTACGTACTCCAGCGTTAAATATGGACAGTAATTAAGGATACTCTTCTGCATGAAATTACACACTCCAGTCAATCACATGACGAAACTATTAAAAAGACTTAACGATGTAAACACCACTATTTCCGTTCACTTAGGTTTCATGAAGAGTATACTCATACTCTGTGCAGTTACAAAAAAGAAAATATGCTAATGGTAGTCCCACCTAATCAATTTACCTTTCGTATTTTTACAGTATTAACATACTAAGAATTCTTGACATATCAGCCTATGCGTAGTTTAGCAAAAAATAAAAAGAATTTTTGGTAGTAGGCGAAATATGTATTTCTGTGCAGTATATGCTTTTGTTTATATACCATGAAATAAAATTATAAATTTCTCTATTTCTTCATGGTTACGAACAAAACCAATTTAGTCCTTTGATTAAATTGAAAGTAGAAGTTATAATTACATATGATTTATTTATTTACATTATTGCGTAACGTAAGGCGAATGAACGATTGAGATTGTAATAACAAATCAAAAAGTAAAGTGATTAAGGTGATTTCATCAATCATTTTGATAGATCCAGTCGTGCACTTGACTGGCTAATCAGATCTACGACTGATACCTACCGTAAATTACTATTTTCAATAGTAGCCACAACACACAATTATTTGTTGGTTTTCGTCTGAATCTATATTATTAAAAAATATATATGTCGAAAATGTTTATTTTTAATTTTAAATGCAAGGACTTTATGAGTTTGAAAGTTAAGTTTTCTTGCTAAGAAAACAGATTTATCGTTAGTGAAATTATATAGTTGCTTCATTACATGTAAAAAAAAAACCTCACCACAAATAGTGGTTAAATTTGTCGGACAAATATTTAGACATGTAAGTTAGACTAAGTATGAACCAAAGAGTGAATGATGTCTAAATAATACTACAACCAAAAAAATGTGTTGCAAGTTTTGTTACAATAGGGATTTTTTTTCTTGAAAACGGAATTTACATTGCAAAATAAAATTGTGGCACATACAATCCTTAGCAGTGTAGATTACGTTTTTCACACCAGAAAAGTTTTTGGTGAAATATATATTCAGTGACATTAGAAAAGTGTTACACCCAGGAGGAATGATTTGTTCAACTTGATGTTTTTGCACCAGAATGACTATATTTAAAGCAAGCTATGGTAAGAATGATAATTTTTTGCTAAAAAATATCTCTCTAGTTTTCTCTTTTTTTTGTGAAGAAACCTGTTCATGAGAGCTGACTAGTACAGAAATGGTTAGTAATTGCGCGTCCGTCTACGAGTGTTAAGCGTAATAAAATGCCTAGAGTTCGAAGACCTCAAAATTTAACTGTGTTAGTGACTTGGACAGGGATAGAATTGTTGCTTATGGAGATGTTGGTTTGCCCTATCGGAAAATTGGCCGCCGTATTAATTCTACTGCAGTGTGTGTGGTAGAAGAAGGTAGAGGAAGGTAGGAGGAACACGAAGAAGACCAACTGGTCAACCGAGGCGTACCACAGAGCGTCAAGATAGGCACTTCAGACAACTAGCTCTACGAGACCGTTTTGCTACTACGCGGAATGGCTGTCCAATGGTTTGCAGAAGAAGGTAGACCTGTTACTATCCGTACACTATATCGCCGCATTCGAGCCTTTGGATTTTTTTCATACCGTCCACGATTAGTGCTTCCTTTGACTCCAGATTATTGTCGTCAATGTTTGAATTGGTGCAGAGAACGGCAGAATTGGAGGCAGAATGGCATAGTATCGTCTTCAGTGACGAACCGCAATTCTATCTAGGTATGCACGACGGCAGTAGAAAGGTACCACGCCGGCGTTGAAAGCGACGTGATATTGGGTTTGCCGCGATTGAAGTAATTCTGAACCTGCCACCGATACATATTTATATACAAGGAGCCGCAAGGTCCACAGCACACAGACTTTTGCATAGTCAAGTACCGATAAGTAAATCACATGGCGCTGACTATAAAAAACTGATAGACAAACTCAAGGAGGCACCCCTTTTAGGAATGCCATGTGATGATGGTTCAGAAATTTAACCTAGATAGATTTCTAGTAATGGAGAGGAGAATCCCACAGCTGCTAGTAGCTATATAAAGAAGCCTCTCTCAAAATGGTAGGTCTAATTAAGAGGGCAAAATTAGAGAGCGTCCTCTAGGAAAAAGGGGATCACAATAGATCTGAAAAGGTCGTGGTGAAACAGGTCGATAGGCCACCCTAATCCTAATCTAATCTAATCTAATCTGGGTTGTTCTTGTTATCTTTTCTGTGGGAGTGTATATGCGCATTTTATTTTGTATGAAATAAAATCATATAAAAATTGTTTTATAATGCTTTATTGAAAGTAATATTTAGTACAAAATAAACTTATGATTGTAACTTAAAGCGATTTTTTTTATTGTTATTGACGTAAATAATAAAAAAAAGAAAAGCACACAATTACTTGTATTAAGAATGTTTTTAACCGGGAAAACGTTTTGAATTGAATGAATTTCAACTATGAAATAATCTGGTACAGTCATTTTTTATATATTGAGAATGCTGTAAAAAGCTCCAGCGTTTTTTAGTTTTTTTTTTAACATGTATTTTCTTTTTCCTCTCAATGATTTGTTAAAGATTTGCAGGATACCTACTACAAATAAATTTTATTTTAGTATTTACTAACATTTTAGTAATGATATTTCAAAAATATTTAGGTGTGTGGTGTCCAGATGATATTGATAATTAATTTTTATAATCTTAAAAATAAAATATAAATACCGCAATATGAGAAAGAAAATTGTTTAATACTTCTGTTGTAGATGGTTTCAATAGTTTAAGACCGAAGCTAATCCAAATGGCGTAGAGGCTAGGTAAAGGAAAAAAGATCAATTGCCACTAAAACATTGTAAGTATATTAATAACACCTCACAAATTGTTTGTTTCTTACCATTTCTTAGTACAACCTTCACAAGCTTTTTTCTGTGGCTAATACATTTTTTTTCCTTAAACGTCTCCCAAAATTGAAATAAGCGCTTGTTTTTCTCAGGACTTTTGTGGATATCACTTTCCGGGGTTTGTGGCGCACAGGAACTTCTTGAAGTATTTATATATCCCTTGTAAATTCAAAAACTTCTGACGATTACCAAAAGACTATCACCATTACTATTAATCTGGTTATTTTGAAGGTCATCTAAAAATACAACATACATTCATATTATAGACACTTGTAGCGTACGGATGTCTGTGTATATGTGAAACAGGTGAGACAGATAGAGGTTCTTTGAGTTATTGAGTGAAGATTTTACCCTAGAATAAAAACATTATGGAGGTAATATAAGTTATTGCTATACAACATGTAAGAGAAAACGAAATGTGTTATGCAGCAAAAAAAGCGAATTAGCAACATGAGTATTTAAAAAATATGTAGGTACCTACTTACGGTAAAATAGTTCTATATCAGTTCTTCAAAATCCCAATCTGTTAATAACTGTGGCACATTCATACCTATAACTGTCTTAATAATAAGGAAACATAAATATGCTGCGTACATGTATTATGACCTTACTAAATACTAACCACTTTTAGGTAAGAACTAACTCTTAGGCGGGTATTTTACTCCAAATCAAATAAAGATCCACGCAAAAAAATGCACCAGTAGAAATCTTGCTATCCACCTGGTACATTGTTATTCCAAAGATGTGATACTGACATTCCAAGTATTAATTTTATTTGGTGTTAATAAAAAATTATTAAAACCTTTTTTCTCAGTGCGGAATATCTTAAGTCAAACAAGGGAGTTGTGTAAATTGGAAAAAATACGATGGAGAACTGGTTTCGTATGGACTTTCTGGACTCTTTCTTTGAGAAACTGCCTTTATAAAACTAGTTTTTTAATATACTGCATATATCACCATTTTCTAGAAATACCAAAGTTTTGTATTATCAACTAAAAAAGGAACCAGTATTGTAAACTAATAAAGTGGCTTCTTAATTATGCGTGGTAGTGAAAAGAGAGTCTTCCGAGATGTGTGTGTCGGCATATTGTGCTAGTCATACCCGACAGAAACACTTCTTTTTGTCGCAGTCCGTAGGTTGGTATATATGTGTCATTAAACACCGCGCGCGTAATAGAAATACGTATCTATATTTGCGTAGCAAATCAACGCTTGAAACTAAGAATGTTATAACATTAACCCACTCAATATCACCGCGGCGGTAGGAAGAAAAAGAACGCACCACTTAAGTGACCGCGCCACGAAAAAGTGGAACCTATACATATACCTATAATATCGCGTGGTTATGACTATCCCAGTTAGCTAGCAGGTGACCGTGGGCAAAAGGCATCGCCTACGAAAAAATATCATCTTTTTCACGGCCGCATAATCGAGAGAATCCATGTGAGAATGAGATAGACGACCGTCGGCAAAACCTTAGAGAGATGTAATGCGGCACTCGTGAGCAGAAGAGTCGCTCACCTCTGAGACCACACACGTTGAAACCGCCCTTTGCCCCTTGCATACCCTCGCAGGAACTCCGCCGCAGTTCAAGCGTTTCTGAATAGATGGCGCTACGCGTTCGTTTTTCTCTTCTATAAGAGTAAGAACAGTGACTGTCGTGTCGTTTACGTTGAAAATATAACGCGGAAAATACCAATGAATGTCATTAATGCTTAATAATGTTTTACTAGGTCATGTGATGTGTTAGTTAGCATTATTCAAAATGTTTGCTTTAATACAATTCGTATATTGGTATTATGTAAATTCCATTATTCAGTCGTGAGAGAGTGCCTTTACATTATTGAGTAACATGCTTTTATTACAATAAACAGTAAGAATAACATTTGTGGGATTCAGTTTAAAGCTACTACGTGTGACATACTACAAACCGAGAATAAAGTATACAATATTATGAAATATAAATAACAAGAAACATAGGGAGCACTATAAATCAAAACAATAGTACAAACAACATACATTAATAATGCATCTGACCGAAGAAAAGAAAAAAAGAACACTTGAGAGGAAATAATGCATGTGCAACTGTTCTAACCAGATCTTCGATTACACAGGGATCTGTTATTTTATTGAAAAGAATCTACAAAAATTTGCAAAACCTAAACATATTTCAGATTGTATAGGTGCTCCAAAAATAACTAAACAGGTGCTTACTTCGTTATTTTGAGTAGGTTATCTATTTTTAAACATGGCATTATAAAAACTACTTTATATCTTTCGATATGGTCCTTCATATGACAAACTCAAACAAATTACACGCACAAGTAAGCAAGAATATATTTTGAATGGAGAAGAATGTGTTGTAAAGCTTGTGTTTAGAAGATAAATAGAACATCATGCACAGACAAAAAAAAGCCAGTTTACTAGTCACAAACATATTTTCATTGTAAAGAAAGTGAGTAGGAAATATCGCCAATTTTTAAACTCTGTTATTATTAATCTCTGATGACATAATGCATGAAGATGGCGCTTCTCTTTTTTACTCCAAGAATAATTCATATTCAGCATGAATATCAGTTCAGATGCGGTTATCAAATATTAATCTAGTTACCAGATACTTTTTTATCTTTGATGCGTATAGGCGTAGTATGCACACAATACTTATACGCCACATTTAGGCTCGGGTATTTGTGATGGTTGCAATTAATGTTAGGGTGATTACAATCTTACAATGACAATCGATCTTATAGTATTATTTATAATGTATTTTTACAGTAAATTTAAAAAAAATATGCAAGAATTAGCAAGTTTGATAACATATATCCTATTTAAGAAGGTTGTTTAGAATTCAATTGTAGGCCAACATGCAATTTTTTGAAAATACAGTAGAAATTACTTATAACGGCGACGAAGGGACCGACAAAATGTGGTCGTTACATGCGATAGTCGTTGTATTCGAGCCTGCTGTTTAAATATCTTTTAAATGTTTATTACTAAACACATCCAACATCCCAGCGGCGTAAGCATGCAATTTTGCATCTAATTTAAAATATAAGAAAAAAATTATAAAACGTGCACAAACACTTACCGCATTATGAATCATCAGAAATACAGTTTTGCAAACCCGATAACCGATAGCGCTATGTATGTGGCATCAAAATGCTATGTCTATTTATTGTTTTGTAATAACAAAAAATACATCAGCTATACAGCTTCTATGCAAAGACAAATAGAAAAATAACTTAGTTGTTTCCGTGTTTCATATTAATATAATAATTTAAAAAAATGTCTCTATGGGAAACTTTGTTTCCTTTTCTATTAGTTAGGTTTGTTGCTAAGTGTAGGGTAAAAATAATATATCTCGCACGTCGTTATATTCAACCCGAGATATACAAGCAGGCTAAATATTTGAACATTATACCCGACTTCGTCGTTAAAGAGAGGTGGTTACAAGCGGTTAAAATTTACATTAATTTACATCCGACGTTGTTATAAGTGATTTCTACTGTATATTAAAAAAATAAAAAATCAATTTTTCCCAATATTTGGTAAATATTTTAAGTTTAACTTAACTGAAGTAAAATCAGTAGAATTTAATAGAGATAAAACTAGAAAGCAGATTTTCAGGGTGATAGTTACTTCAAAAAATTATGATTTATTTTTCTAAAAAAAATGCATATTAGATAGGTGTTCCATTAAAGCGAATATTTTCTATTATGCATTTAAAATACGGCATAAATAAACCCGTACTATTGAAAATACAAAATGAAAAATGTTCATCGTAAAGTGGTGCTTCTAGTCACAACATTCGGCATTGTCAAGGAATTCGGCGGTGATCTGAATTGGCAATGTTGTAAAAGCAACATAGGTAAGAAAAAGAAGTACCGGCAATAAACTAACATATATGGTGTAATATTCGACTGTTTTTACTTATTGCTAGAGAAATAATTCGAGTTGGTTTATCAGGCTACTTGGCAATTTTGTACATTTTAAGTAATGTGATGTCGGGGATTTAACTTAAAATAACAAAATAGATGCATTTTATATGTTTTGTATTCATGTACAATAAATTCATGTACACATGTGTGGTCGCAGAGTGTTGCATTCTTGGATTTTGTCGTATACCTGCTCCGAATAGCATGCACCCAAACTTAAAGTTTATTGTATGAAACATATTGTTTATAAAGTGTAGGTGTTGGTTTATAAAAGTTTAGAAAAGTTCTAATATGTACACCAATTTACATAAGGCAAGAACTGAACCTAAACTATGACCTAAAGAAGGTGTAACTGTGAATGAAAATTCATAAAATGTGAATAGCATTACCGCAATCAATGATCATTTTTCGTTCAAGTACACTGAGCTAAAATTTGTAACGCAATTAGTTCAGTTATTCCGATGAAATAAATAGACGATTTAATGCGATGTAGATCAACAATTTTATTTGAAAATACGTATATGAAGTGCTATAGTGCTTTTTTGAGTAATTTTAGGATGTCAAAACAACTTAAATAAATATCAACGGTTCCTTGCATAGATATGACTAAAATATTGATTTAAAAATATATGTAATAATATTAATAAATATTGAAATGAAATATTATCCTTGTAGTATTTTTTCCTCTAATTTTACCTGTAAAACTCTATTATTTAATAACACAATAAGTAGATAAAATAAGAAAATTTCATATTGATCTTTTTTCGCGCCTTTTACAATTTCTGAACCGGGGCAGTGACGTTAAGTTAATCAATTAAATCAAATATGATATATAGGTACCATCGCCTATAAATAAATCTGTGGCATTTTATACGGCTCGCAATTACCAAATCTTTAACTATCTGTATGTGTATGAATTGTTAAATATAGATAGCTACTATACCGATCGCATATGTCATTCCTAATTGGTCAATTCCACCATTCATACAACAAAGACATACACAAGGTAGACCTATATATTCAACTGAAGACGACAAAAACAATATCCCCAGTTTAAAGATCTCTACAAACAGCGAAACAAAGAACACAAGTTTGTTAACGAAAAAAAAACCATTACATCGCAAGTATTAGGTATTAATAATGCATAAAGTAAAACCAAGGAGATGTGGGAAATAGTCACAGAACTAACAGTACTTAAAAAACCTTAAATAATAATATTGAAATTGCTGTCAATACTCAGAAAATCACTGATCTACAGCCAACAGCTGACAAGTTAAACCTATCGTTTTTCTAGTCAGTAAATCAAATACTTTTCGTCTGTGGTATTCCAAATGTACCAGTAATCACGCACAAATTATGTGTTTAGTTGTTTCTTTTCACAGAGTACGAAATGAAGATTGCAATACCAAATTTAAAAAATAAACATATCTATATTTGGCCCAGATGACTTGTCCACCACAATTTTAAAAGGGTTATCTGTTTTGTTGCTGGAATCTCTGATGTACTTAGTTAATTTGTCTTTAAGGTGTTGTTTATTCGTATCAATCTACAAGAGGGAGGGGAGGGGGGAGGAGAGGCAGCGACACAGCTAACTTGTTACATCATAAATCGATTTCACTAACTTCAAATGTTGACAAGATATTTGAATAGTGGATGTTACTACGGTTGCGACTCATTTTTGGATTAGCATGACATACTACAATAAAAAACCAGAATGGTTTTAGTAAAGGTAAGTCAACTAGAACAGCTTTATTATTGTTTTCCAATGTCATTTTAGAAAATGAAGATAATGAAAAAGCTTCAGTGTCAATTTTTGTGACTTTATTAAACCTTTTGATAACCTTTAACATTTAATTCTCATTGAAAAGCTATATAAGTATGATATTAGGGGTAATGCTGCAAGCTGCATTATCTCTTACCACGTAATATGTTACAGTTACACATGAGAATGAATCTGTAATTATTAGATACAAATTGTCTTGTGTCCTTATACTTTAAGATACAGCGCAGAGATCAGTTCTCGGACCTCGGTTGTTTAATTTATATACCAATGTAATATGTATATGAAACAACTTATGTGTTACTTTTCCCCATTTTCACATAAAGTAAAAATAAATGGAATCAGAATAGCTATACAGGCGATATGAATTCTGCGCTATTTCCATATTCGCGCCATTTCAGTATGCTTTCGATACAATGGGCCAGTTTAGTATTGCCGCGAACCAAAAGTTAACATGTAGTTGCACGTCTCACAATGTCTCAGATTTTATTGAAATGAAATAAACCTGTCCCAACCTTTTGCCGCGGAAGTTACTGTAATAAAGTAGTACATTCGGAAGGTTGTAACGATTCCTGCGAAGAAGCTTCCATAATGCATCTTGAATAACTTTTCACAAATTTCTATGTCCTATTATTTTATGTCTTTGGGCATTACATAAAACAAGTTTGTAGCAGAAAGTTATATCGGATATTTCACTATTTTACCGATGTTCTTCGTGACTACATTCGTACCGATTTCGCAAAATATTTATCGACCATAATAAAGAAATAAAGCGACGAACGTCGCGCCACAGCGCGATTTAAGAAAAAAAGTCGTTCATCGTGCTATGGAATAACATCCGCGCTCTGGGCGTATACCTCCGATGAAGCAATAAATATTCGGTGCCTACTACCGCAAAGATAATTGTACACAGATAATGCATTTAGCGCGATACAAACGGCGGATTTGCATGAGCGACGGAATGCGAGCAAACCGAGGGAGATCGTAGTAGGCAGACCGCGAGAGGACTCGCAAAGCGTGTGGAAATGCAGAATGGTATGTATGTAGTAGTTTATAAAGGCAACCTTTTAAGTAACACCATTAGCATGGAGATGGTTATCGTCGGGGCTCCGTAATGACGACAGCGGCGGCCAGAAGCAGCTGGAGCAAAAGCAAAAGTTGCGATTCGGCCCTGTAATACGTCCCGTTCATTTATAATACCTTCATTTTCGACCGGTTTCTCTAATCGGATCCATCTGTAAGCCGACTGTAGCTATAGTAAAAAACGAGGCATTTTATCTTCCGAAAAAATAATAATGTGGAAGTTAAATTCTAAAATCAACCGCTTTCGTATATAGCCAAATATAAAATCGTAATAATTAAGGCTCTCATAAATAAATATATACAGGTGATCTCAAGAGTGATACCATTGATATATATTTTTGGTTTTTGGATTCTACATTTGTAACAAAATAACACGTTTCCGTGAAAACTCAAAGCTACTTTGCACTGGGAAAAAATCGTGCAATATTACTTACTATGGAATTATTCTACTAAAAACGTATAATTACTTCCCGTTATTTTACGCTAACCGAGTATTGATTTCCTCGTTGGCGAAATATTTATTTCTTTTAGTAGCAGCAGATTAATTTTACATTGTATATTTCACAAATTTATGAAAATTTCCATTGATGTCAAAAGACTAAGCCGTTAAAAAATAACCCTAAATATAAATATAGAGTTGAAATTAAAGCGAATAAGTACTACTCTTACACATATCACAAATACGAAAAATTAGCTTAAGCAATGCCACCCTATTTGAGATATTAGCATAAAAGTGGAAAAATTTAATATTTTTTTTCTCAGGAATTGGTCAAGTTGTTAGGCTCAAAAAAAAATATGTAAGCAAATACGTACTAGTTATGGCTACATTCTATAAAAAATCAGAAGCTAATTTCGTTCACTCGGTTCAAAGTATAGTTATCATTGTTTACCCCTTTTGAGGGGTGTTTTTTTTTTAGTTTGGTTTAAGGCGCCAACTTAATTTTTTGTTATATTAGACTGTATTTATTTAGAATACTATAAATACCCATATTTTTTTCAGTTTTTCCTATATGGTAGAACATATAAATAAAAAATAAAATCTCTTTGGGTGATCGTAGTGGGAGCAATTTTTTATTTTATTATATTATATTAGGATTAAAATAAATCATCGATCGATTTCAGGATTGTTTATACGAACGTTTTAACCCTAGTAGTTATAAAGACGCCGAAATATATAGAGAAAGAATATTTAACAATGAAATAATATTTAATTGCGTCCACGTAGTTCAAAATTATTATTATATCCCCTTTTTGACGGGTAGTACCTTGAATTGAGTTTAAGGCGCCAACTTAACTTTTTGTAATATATAGGAATGTAGGTATTTTGGGTTCATTACGCATTTTTTAAGGTCTTACTGTAGACGTGTAGACTACTGTAGAAATACCAACAAAAAATAAAATCTCGTGCGTAATTTGTTTTGGTACAATATATATATTTTTGTATGGCATAACATATTAATATAAGTCAACCAAATCTCTGTTAGCTATTTAATGTGCTAATGATAATATAATTCTCCCATTATTTCTCTCCATATTTGTTACTGCAACACGTTATGTGGTTATATTTGTTATATTTTTTTTTTAAATTTTGAACAGAATCGTCATTTGTATTTTACTTCGTTCTTACTGCCAAATAAATGTATGCATTTGTTATATTTCTTTAATCAAGTTACCATGAACGCATACCGTTTGTTTTAACATGACAATTATTTGATTGTGAGAGTTTCAAGACAATGTTCTTTAATGTAATTTCCTTGTGTAGAATAGATAGTTGTACTGTAGAAAATAAGTAAAATATGTTCTTACAAATGTATTAAGAGTGGTGGTTTGGTAATAAAAATATCTGAAAAAAAACATTAACGATGACAAACGAACACTTATTTGGAACTATTCATTCTCCCCAGAAGAATCGGCGAAGGTTGCAAATTCAGAGAAGCTTTCTCAGTGCATACGGCATTACACGTAACAAATAAATTTGGAAAAGCTGAAAAAAATATATGGTAAACCTAATATTCGCTATAAACAAAAAGACAAGTTGGCACCTTAAACCCAACTCAAAAACCACCCCAAAAAAGGGAACTTTGAACTGAATATCGGGAATTAAATATTATTTTATTGCTATAAGGTAAAGTCAGGTAAGTGTGTAGAAAAATTGCATAGTGCGAAGAAAATGTAACACTGTTCACATAATAAGACATTTTGATAAATTGTATACATAGAAGTAAGTATTAGATGCTCAGTTGAAAGCCTTCAATAGATACACCTTTTATAATTATCAACGGTTTACTAGAAAAAAAAAGAAATTTTAAACACTGTTAATACTACACACTTACCCAGCAAATTCGGGCAAGTGTGTAATCGTTCCGCATTATATATATTAATAGCATTATCCTTCAGTTCGGCCAAGAGTGTAATACTAAACTGATGCCTGTTTAATAATATATGATATATTTACAAGATATTCAAGTTATTACACGTTAGGAGATGCGAACTTTTGTTTGTAAAACTAGTATGAAGTTTAGTACATTAGTATTATAACAAGAGGACGTCCGTATTTCAATTTTAAAAATAAATATAAACAAACTACACACTTGCCCCGGTTACACACTTACCTGACTTTACCTTAATATCTTTTTTATATTTTGATAATGTATACTTATACATACATGTAATATTCACTTTCTCGATATATTTTACTTGTATTCCTTATAGTTGTACAGAATTTTACAGAACAGTGTTTGAAAAATGCATCCGCGTATGAGATTTACTGATAATGGAAATTTTAAATTAGTCTTTAAGTAAACTTACCTGTAATATTGTAGGCAGTTTTGTAATTTCACGTTTTTTTACAGTGTGCTGTGAGGTGTTCAAAAATAAATTTAAAACAGGCATTGGAAAAAATCATAGCAGTCGGTATATAATATATAAAATGCTCGTTAGAATTTTACATCATCAGATCCTAAACTGCTTTGTCAACAGAGAAATGCGGTATCATCTAATTGATTCGCTTGATAGTATTACAGCTACATAAAAACTACGTCGTACACAATGAAAGTGAAAAATTGTCATTAAGGTACCGAAACAAAGGGGCAATTTTTGTGTCTTGATTGGTTGTCGCGACAATAAATGTACGGTGTCTTCCTTACAATGTAAACCTACACTCATTGTGCGCTCTTTCTGTTTAAAGGTCAATAGCACAACTGAATGAGAGTATAGTGAATGACTTCTTCTGTCACCACGGGGTTTGGATGATGACAATGCAGCCGTCACAATACAGATATTGCATCTCTCTAGCCCACCTGAGACGAAGAGATTTATGATGTGAGTGTCCACACACATTGAATTATAGAAAAGGAAGAAAAGAAAGCGGAGCGCATTCACAGATTTTACGTTTTCTATTATCAGGGCTTTACGGATACATGCATATTTTAAGGAGTAAATAGTATATTATAAAATAGTATATTATTATATGTACCTACAGGCGGACCAACTTGAATGTACCATCTTTCTCAAATTAAATGCGAATCTGAGCCCAATAAAACTGAATTATTTACGCAACTCAAAACAGAATACACTTAAATGTTAATTAAAAATGAGTGAGGAACAATTCTGAATTACATGTCGCTAGATATAGAGTACTTGTAGTTTCGGTTGTATAAACAATCTCTCTTATACCATCTTTTATTATATTATAAACAGGCAACTGCTCATTCGCTACAATGATCGAGCCAAGATTTAAGGTTTCTGTTTCTCTGTTTAGTCCAGTGAAGATATGCCAACATCTTCACTGGAATCAGCATTACCTATTTCGTGTATCCTCCTCGCTTTACAACATCTAGCAAAGTGATTAAGGCAGAATTCACACCAAAGCGATAGGCAACTAGCAACCAGCAACTAAAACACGAAACGTGCGATGTAGTATCGCTTCTGGATTCACACCAAAAGAACAAACGATTAGCTATCAGCAACTAGAACCACGCAAAACACTGTGCACTTGGTAACAAGATGTCCGTCGATAACGTTTTAGTTGTGTATTATATGCTTCGGCGGATGCGTAGAAGAAGGTGTATGAAGAAGAAACATAAACGGCGATATTGGGTACGTCCATTTAATCTACAAAGTATACAATACAGTGTAAATATAGTTGCAAGAGAGTTAAATGTAGACGGGAAAAATTTAAGGATTCTATAGGATGAATCAAGAAACATATTTGTCATTACTTGCGCTAGTTTCCCAATCAATTACGAAAAAAGATACACATTACCGAGAGGCAGTGAGTGCCGAAGAACGCCTTCTTATTACTCTAAGGTAAATTAATACACAGTTATTTAGCTTATTTTATTTAAAAAAACGAAAGGTACAACAATACTGAGTTATTCATTACTTTCGAATGATGCAAGGCATGGGGTGAGGAAGGGCTACTTCTGGCATCGGCAGTGTTGATGACCCAGGATGTAATTGCCGAAGAGGCAGTTGGACGTTCCAATTCTTGAAATTATTATTATTCCAGGATGTCATTGTTGAGGGCGTCCCAAGTGCTTCACGTTCTTGTTCATCTAAAATATTGTCAATCATTTGAAGCACAGACGTTTTGAATTTTCGTTTTCGGCTACAGTTCATTTTCTTCACATCCGGTAAAAGGCTCTGGAGGAATGTTAAATCGGCATCTGCTTTACTTTGCGTCTTTATATAATCTATAAAGCATTTATCAGCTTCATTCTCTAAAGCTGAAGTTGAAGGTGTTGCAGAAGCGGGACGAAACTTTCTCCGTGCAGTCTGATGATAAGCAAGTTCAGAGCGTCTAATACGGTCAATATTTGCGCTTTCTGCCGTATGGTGTTCACGGTTTTCAAAAACATTCGTTGGAGTTTCCGCTTCGTTTGACCTCAAGATGTTGATCATCAAGTTCCTGAATAGCTGCATCCGTTTCGTCCACAGCCCGTCGTCACTACTGGGGATGGTAAATTTCCTGACTGAGGTCTTGATTTATGTATGGTAGAATAAATTGCATCACATCTTGGAGATAGTATTTCTGCTTGTTGCCTCCTGATCCCGATGGAGGCTTTCTTTGAGCTCGAGCAAAGGCAGTTCTAAGATTCTTCCATTTTTCCTTACATTGTATCACTGAAACAATGATAGTTATTATATTATGTGTTAATATTATACTTGTTAAGTGTATTGATATAATTTTTGCAGATATTTAGCAACGGGAAGTAGCTTTGCAGCGCTATCTTTTCAATTCTTTCGAGGATGTAGTACAATAAGCTACATTATTAGAGAACAACAGCCGCAATATGGAAATGTTTACAACCCTCCACATGCCGGTACCGGACGCAGCAAAATGGAAAACTGTAGCTAATCGGTATTATGAGCTTTGGAATATACCAAACTGTTTAGGGGCAATCGACGGAAAGCATATCCGAATCAAAAAGTTCCGTAACACAGGATCACAAAATTTCAATTACAAAGGGTACTTCTCTGTTGTTTTGATGGCAGTAGCTGACGCAGACGGAATGTTTATAACAGTTGATGTTGGTGATTATGGTAGAAATAGTGACGGCGCAGTATTTAGAGCAAGCAAGCTGGGACGACTGCTCAATCAAAACAATTTGAATATACCATCCCCACAACCTCTTCCACATGATGGACAGGATAATGCATTTCCCTTTTATTTTTGTGCTGATGAGGCGTTTCCTTTGAGAAAAAACATTATGCGTCCATATCCACAAAGGGTTTTAGATGACACAAAACGCATATTTAACTATCGATTATCGCGTGGTCGCAAAAGTGTTGAATGTTCTTTTGGTATGTTAGTAAGTAAATTTAGAGTCTTTGAAACTCCTATTGCTTGCGGAGAGGAATGCGTTGACAATATTATAAAAGCTGCTTGCGTTCTACACAATTTTATCCGCACCAAGGAAGGACGTTTAACAATACCTGGTCTAGTGCATGATGAAGCTAGATCGCAAGAAAATCAGATTACACATTTTCAATTCGTCCGTTCCGAAATTAATGAAAACAGTTCCGCAATCACACTGCGGGATTATCTAGCTGATTATTTTTTAAATCCTGAAGCTGCAATCCCTTGGCGGTGGGCTTACTGTATTAACACATGATATACATAATAATAGAACAAAGCACAATTGATTACATTGTACATTTGATAACTATAATAAACAACTAAAAACATAACCTGTTCACTTACCTGATATGTTTGCTTCCTTTGCTACTAAATTCCATGTTTTTTCGGTGATTTGGCGTTTAGCATAGTCAGGGTTTGTATACTCGTACAAACACGGGTATTTTTCCACAATTTGCACAAATATTATTTTTCTTTTTCTCCCATTTTGAACAATCGGCACAAAACTTCGACGATCACGCAACACGTGTCTCTAGCAATTGACACTCGATGTTGCTAGCGATATAAATCGTGTGTTGCCGACTGATATTCTTCCGAGCGATATCGCCGTCGTTCCGATGTGAATGGATACATAAAACAGTGTGTACTTTTTGAAAACGATATGTGTCGCATATCGCGTGTTGCTGGTTGCTAGTTGCCTATTGCTTTGGTGTGAATTCTGCCTAAGTCTCTTGCACTTATCACAAGATTGCCCCCAGGCTGGACACTTTCCAAAGGCATGTTGCGTTTCACATCGGTGACACTTGTTACACTTCTGCTTCATGTTATATTTATTTTCTTTTTTCTCTTCATTTCCTTTCTGTGATTTGGTATCTTCATCTTATTTACCTCCACGGTATTATCATTGTGTGCTCCTTCCGCTATAACTTTTACTTGTTTCCGAGATTCTTCATCAGCTCTACAAATATTTATACATTTCGTTAATGTTAGAGATCTTTCGCCCAACAATTTCTCCCTTAGATGATCATTCAATATACCACAGGCCCTGCTGTCTCTTATTAATCCTTATAGTCCTTTAACTCGCCAAATCCACAATCTGCTGATTTTTGCTTTAATTCCGTAACGTACTGATCTATTATTTGATTCTCGCTTTGATTACACCTAAAAAATAGAAATCGAAGGTATGTGTCATTTTTACAAGGTTCAAAGTATTCACTAATTGTAAGTTTTGTAAGAATAGCCTTAACAGTTTGTGCATCACCTTCTTTCTTTAAGGTAAGGGTATTGTACACATCCAGTCCATAGTCGCCTAATACATGTAGCAAGATTGCTCTCTGTTTTGCCATTGACGCTTTGTCCAAGTCAGCCGCTACCCAATACAGGTCGATTTTCTGTTTCCATTTTCCCCATGCTGACGCCGGATCATTTCCTGGTTCGAAAAACTTGGGTGCCTGCACATTTGCCATGACCTTTTTTCTTTCCACTAACTTATTTTTATTAATTTACGCTACCACCATGTTATATGATCTATTTCTATTTAATGACAATGACAATTCAATATGAAAACAAAACAATATAAAAACTGCTCATGTTACAATACCCACACAAAAAAAATAATATACTTAAATTTATAAGACAGTTTAAAACGATACATTAAGTTCTTATCAGGAAAAACTTATCTACTTAAATATAAATACTAACGTATTTCCTTCGACCTTGCATATATTTAGTTTTTAAACTGCACGTATGTACATACATGAGTCACTTGTTTATATTTCCCCAACTAACTAACACAAAATTATTCAGGTGTTTTTGTGATTTTATATCGACGAAGACAATACACAATACAGAGCACATGAGTTATTTAAGCGAAAATCGTCGAGTAAAATATAATTGATATTTTATGCACAACCCACGTATTTCTTACAAAGAAAGGAAAACACAATTTTTATTTTCTTTGTTTGTTTACCTAAGCCAATTAACAGAAGACATATTTCACTAGATCGGATTATAATTCCACCAGAAAATCACTAGAATTAGGAAAGAAATTACTTTATAAAGTATTTTAAGACAAGCAAAAGAAAATATTTTATATATTTATGTAATTAATAGGTTTCCTACTATAAATCCCCTTTTATTTAATTTTCTATCTATTATAATTGGCACAATGTTACTTTTAAAAAACTATTACACAAACTGCATTTGATTTTGTCTATTATACATATATGAATTTAATACAACACTTATTAGTTAGTCGTCAAATACTAATAATTTACAACAATATACAGTGGAACTTCGTTAAGTCGGACCGCATGAACTCGGATCTCCAGATAACCCGGATCAATTTTGACGAATATTTTTTTTTTAGGAATAGTTTTGTCCTTATTGTTTAAAATGACTTTAAAAATATAATTGTTCGGATTGTTTTGTGCGTGTATTTGTTTATCTACGAAATGAAGTCATTTTCCGGTAGATACTGTCTTATAAATTTCTTCTTTTTATAAAATAAACATTCCTTATTTGTTAAGGGCATTCTACGTAAGTCTACAAAGTATTATTTTTAATATCCTGATAAGACGTTCGAGTTTCACCGGATATGCGACTTCAGCAGTTCTATAACTGTGACTACTCACACATGATTTGCTCGTTGAATATTGTACCTAATGTTATCTAACACTTGTTAAATAAGGTAAAAGAAAACCTGTTGGAATTTTTAAATTAAATCAATACGCAAATTAAATGCGTTTTTGTCATTCTTTCTTTGTTATTTTAAAGAAAGTTATAGTTGTCACTCACCCGTTACAGAGTAAACAATAAAATTGGTCTAGCACTCTTTAAAATAACACGGAAACGTTGGATACTATTGGTTTTTTTAAGATCACCATCAGAGTCTGTTTATATATTTTTCCCAGAATAGTAAATTCGCGTATATTATATCTTAAAAGATAGTTCCAAGTCAGGTTTTCAATGCAAGAAGAGCTTACCAATGCAGAGAATTTACAGCTTAATTTTTTATTTTGAAACATTTCACAATTTAACATAAATTTGCAAATTTAGGGGTGGTGACGTACAAATCCCAGAAGATTCAAATATTTTCAATTCTAGGAGATATCCTGACGCCTCATAGTGTGGGAGAAGCGGAAAAAATGTTCAAAGTTCAAAATCCGTTACTGGTGTTAATTTTTATTGCTTTTTGTCCTTGAATTGTTAAAGAACTAAAAACCAATTTATTTGGTTTATAAAAAAATATTAGTTGAAATTGTATAACACTACCCGACCTTAATTTAAATTGTAATACATATTATGATTTGGATTAATATTGCCAGTCTATTGAATGATAATTGTTTTACACCGTTTATGTGTGCGCATTGTAGTAACATTTTGTAACTAAAACATAATCTGAAAACTATCGCACTCAAAAAGTAACAAAATCGTTATTTTAGAAAAGGCGATCAATTGGTTTTGAATTAGGATTTAACAGAGTATGTATGCTTATAATATGATGTGCCCTTAGTTGTCTATTGGGTAGCTATAGTCATTTATGTTAAAATTGTTCATTTAAAGTTTAAGCGAGTGTAAATGAAAGTTATAGGAATTTAATTTAAATAAATTGCCTTATGATAACTTTGACCTCTGTTTTCAAGGTCAACTAAAAATCAACTTGTGTTTTTTAAATGAAACCCTCTCCTTTGACCTCGAGTTCTGAAAGATCGCAGAATTTTAGGATCTCAGAATTCAATCACACTAGGGACTCCCCACCCTGCATTCATATTTCATAATTCATGCCTTGGCATCCCCAACAGCTTTCAACAATTACAGGGGCATCGGACCAGCTATGAGTTATTATTACGCCTGCGCCCAATAAATTTGATCCTTATTAATAATAAAAAAAGGAAAAAGAAATACAAAAATTCTAATTACATAATCTTATTTACACCATATTAATTGTTGTGTGTATACTTGATAATTCAAAGAATAATGCCGACGGAACATCGTGATAGAATATACCTAATATAAACTAAAACAATCAAGTTTTTGATCTCAGGGTTTAAAACAAACATAGGATATCATAAGATGAAAGTATAGGTTAAATGAACAGTTCTATTATATGAAAATTATTAGGAGGAACAATAAATGTAAAATGAAACAGATACACCATCTTGCGGAAACTTTGGAAACTTAAAAATATTTTTAAAGATGTGTTCATAACCACATTTACTAGCATACGTAAGCCCTACGACAAACCGTTATCGCCGGTGGCGATCTTTAACCCCTTAAGCGTTTACGGGCTAACTGCAATGGACTATTGGTAGTAGTCCCGTAAATATACGAGCTCAAAACGTAAAATTGTCAATTTTGACGCATTTACCCCGAAAAATAATGATCGTTTAAGGAGTTAATGAATTACTCTGTACATGTAAAACTCGAAAAATGTTGGAAGCTGTTGTAGGTTGAAATGAGTACCTTGTAATTTTGCGTCTACTTTTTTTTTGTAGTATGGACAAGAATATTTTACGAAATATTATGCTATTACGTAGGCTTATCTTTTCGTACTTTCGTTCATCATTGTATGCATACAAAATTAGTAATGTGAAAGTAAAAGAAGATAAATTATTTTCAATGTTAAATCGTTTCTCTCAACAACGTTACCATAATGTGAGCGGATATACGAACAGGACGCCCAATTAATCATCTCGAAAGGCAATAGGATCGAATAATCTAGAACGCGTATATAAAGAGAAGTACTACAAGAAGCAAACAAAATAACCCATAAAGCCGGTTGCTTAAAGCGAAACCTCCGGCATCAGTTCTCACACGGAAGGAGACGAGGGGATCGATTAGATGCTCTCACAGACCCCGCACACTTTGATTTTATTTACAAGTGATGTAGAAAATTGAATTCCACACCCTAGAATATACAAGGTGTAAGATTCCACCCTACCAATCAATCGATAACGACACGGTCTTGGAATATCTCAACCACTAAGGGCTAAAATCGTGCAAAGCTGGGTTGAGTTCGCCGCGGCGATGCTACGGCAAAAACTCAATCGTCTAAAATTCAAGAGCGTTCCCGTTTAATCGCGTTAGTGGGGTGGTTCCGTTATTTACACGAAGATTGCCCGCCGGCGCTATTATAGCTTGATCACCCAGTTCGGTAGAGATTTTAACCAAAGTGGGCTTCTACTTCATTTTATTATAAATAATTACGCTAACTTATACCAATTTTGATGTTTGTAAAGTTTCTATTTATTTATTCTGTTCTTTAACTTATTACCAGGGCAAACCAAAACATATTTTTGAATGGGAAAGAGCAATCAGAATGTAAATATAATATTGATATTTTCTATATGCTTTTTGAAAGCCGCTACATAGTAACTATAGTAAGTTACTAGAAAGCGCAAAAAATCGTTATCGCGCAAGTATGCATCAAAGCAAAATAAATATCTCCTTAAATTCGACAGCCGACAGAGTTCGAATTTACGAAAAATCTAAATAACAATGCAGGAAACAATCAAAATAACAGTACCGAAGTTGAATTCACAACGCGGTAGAATTATTCCAAGGATAACATTTAACTATTCTTAATTACTCCCAAGGGTGGTTAATATCAACGTCAGAATAATAACTGCAGTGGCGCACTCTCTGTAAATCTGTAAATTGACAGTGCTGTCAGAACGCCAAAGTGGTGCTCGTAGACCCGTTAAAAATGACAAGTGTTGTTTCTTGTCTTATCTCTTCGCTGAACCAACAATATCCTGCGTGACAATAATATATTCATACACATATGTGTATATACACAACAGAAGTAATCGACACGTCTACTGTTGATAGACACTTCTAAAATTAATTCTACTAAAGTATCGGACACCATACAGATGGTTACTACCCTACGATAACTAATGTTTATATGCATATGTATGTATGTACAAAAAACCCTTACTCGTTCTACGCCACTGCGTATGAAAATAATCGTCGCATAAAATATAAAATGCATCGCCCTACTTATCACTTACAACCAAAATAGTTGCCCAATATTGCCAGTTACGTTTTTCCTCGAGCTTACTATGGGACGGTGTTTAGCTTTATGTACTGTATCCATTAAATAATAATTAAGAAAGATGGAAGTATTGAAAAGGAGGCAATTTTTAATTGTAGTAATAAATGACTTTATATTATTTATACCTTTCGAAATAATAACATGCACTACAAAAATTTCAGGAAAATTACATCTGAATTATGTGTGAATAATATACTTTTAAGTTACATACGCTTACAATTTCCCTGTAATACATCAAATTTACTGTTATCCCCTAACATTTTGTAAAAATAATACAACAACCTGTAATCTTAATATATTTCGGGGAAATTCGATTGTTTTTTTTTTGAATTATACGAAATATTTCATAATTCATTAAAAAATACAATAGAAAATTATCAAGATAATGCAATTTACAGCACGACTATACATATTTAGGTAAATATCTACAATCTACACCATCTCGGGGTTTACAAGAATTATAACAGCACTGTGAAAACTTATTTGTATTTTGTATAACAAAATTTATTTATATGGAAATAACTGTTGTGAACTTAAGAATAATAAGAATAATAATAGATACGTATGCATTTATTTTGTTTTGCCCGGTTTTCGTTCTAACATACGTATGCAAGCATTATACAATACACGTAGGTACCTCTATTGTAAAATATATGCAGATATATACTTGTATTGCACAAATGGCTCAATCAAATAATGGCTTTATTAGAATGGCTGAAATTTCCAGCCATTATTTGATTGAGACATTTGTGCAATACAATATATTTTACAATAGGTAGGTACGTGTGTTGTATAATGCTTGCATACGTATTGCTCTGTACTGAATGAATTGAAAATGCATAATGAATTTTAAAATGAAAAAGAGAAATAAAATTAGCTAGCTCAACGGGATAAAATTACGCAATAATAAAAAGGACGCAAAAGAACTAGTAACCTCAGAGTTACCCTCACGAATTAAAATTTGAATCTAATCACGAAAAGCAAAAAGTGAGTGAATGAAATCAAACTTTCTTAACTACCCGAAAAATTGAAAAGGTATAAAAATAAAAATAAAAGAACAGAATTTTTAACCCAACGACGTTAATTAACAATCAAATTTATTTTCATTTTGTTTAATTACAAAGGTGCAGAAAAAACCGTGAACTGAAGGTTCTGGCCTAAAATAAAAACTGCACTTGATTCTAAATTACAATAGGACAATGCAATTTCCTATGCAAAGCAAAAGATTTGTTTGTTCAGGAAGATTTTCCAAAATCTTACAATTTCAATCCTCGTGGTTTCAACAAAATAAACTGAGCGTGGACAATTTCTAGAAAATTACTAAAAATAATTAAAAGCAAGAACAATGCTTCTACTCACCCAAACGAGGTGATTGATAAAATAAAAATGAATCAGAAAAATTTAATAACCGAAAAATTAACTCTTTAAACTATAATGAGAAAATAATAACTAAAAAATACCTTCCCGAACAAAAATAATAATTGATCTTATATCTATAATGTGCACACATCAATATACTAACAACTATTACGAAAAGAATTCCTTGATTGGCTATATTTTTAACAGAAATCAAGTCTCAATATCAAATGAATTACAAAATGGCGACAATGATTTACAAAAATACTTCTACTCAAGTTAATAGTCGAACAAGGAACTTTTGACAAAACTCTACAATCGTTTTTCTTACGGAAACCCTCTCTCAAAAATGTACAACGTAACCGCATAATTTACCGACAAAATCTAGTAGAATAAGCATTAAATCAAACCAGCAAACCCTAGACAAATAAGTGAATGGAATTAATTTAAAAAAACTTAAAACTTAATTACATAAATAATACAATAAACTCTTTAACTAAAATTTATACAAAAATAAACATTATTGTGAAAATTCTCGGAACATTGATTAAAGGCTGAACGGAGTAAACAACAAAATATGCAACTCAAAATACACTCAGCAAACATGGGTTGCCAATCCATAGCATCATGTTAGAGCAAAAATCGGGCAAAACAAAATAAATGCATACGTACTTATTATTATTCTTAGTTCACAAACAGTTATTTCGATATAAATAAATTTTGTCTCAGCTCAAAAAATTATGACCGAAGTATATTCTAACACATCTACTTTAAATGCCATCGTAATTTGCGACGGAGCCGACTATCTTCTCGAAATATAATACCTTTACGGTGTGTGACTAAGATGTCGCAAGCTCTTTGGCTTGCACAGCGATTTACATTAGCAGAATTGTATCTCTGTAATTCCCGCTAAGGATTTGATGTAATAATTGGTGATGTGCTTTACCTCGAAGTATTAACAAAAAAAATTGTCTTACCAATAAATTCAAACAAAGAACACTCCGTTTCTAGAATAATAAAAAATCAACAAGAGATGCAAATATCCTATTGTTCATCTGAAAAAAGTAAATCAAATTTTTAAACCTGATAGCTTCAAAATAGTAACAAACTACACGAACTTGTACAAATTTAAATAAAGATGACAGGTAGTGTATAAAATACTCTCTCAAAATTGTAATAACCATACTGTATTTAGAAAATAGAATGAAGGACAAACATATAGCTTTAGAAAACACGAAATAATTTAAAATTCGGTTAATGACAAAACAGATACTTCATTAAACTTTATGATTAATTCCATAACTAAGTAAAACAATATTCTTTAGAAATCCTTTTTAATAACGTTTTCATATCTAACCAAAAAAACAAAAAAATGTTTGTAATGTGTTTCACGTCCATTTTTATATTTATATAACTGAAGAAGGTAGATTATTAATAAAGAAATCTAAGCGTCTCATACATATTCTTTTAATTATTGCATATTATTGGACGAGAGAAAATGATCTATGGTCTGATGACATTTATATAAAAAAATAAAATTATTTGTTGTGAATAGCTTTAATTATCTATACCAGGCTAATCTAAAATTATATTTAACAGTATTGTTGTAACTGAATTAAAAGTTTTGTGTTGAATTTGTATGGTACTAGGTATCTTTTTTGCTGGCACTTATACGCAATAAAACAACCCTTAAAAAAATAACGACTACTTTATTTGAAAATAATGGATTTTTTTATTTGACGTTTTACACTGCTCAAATAATAGCTCATATAAAGAAAGTATATAATTTTTATATAAGATGTCGTAAATATGTATTTCTATAAAATATGATGCTTAGATATAATTTTTGCTTTGTAAGTATTTACAGCAGTAGTGCAATTGTTCTGCTTATAGAGAACCTGGCGTTTATCTTCTAATCA
The DNA here is from genome assembly GCA_004143645.1 of Protaetia brevitarsis. NCBI lineage: Eukaryota > Metazoa > Arthropoda > Insecta > Coleoptera > Scarabaeidae > Protaetia > Protaetia brevitarsis. Next base: position 759,225 of record RXPK01000051.1, on the reverse strand, counting down.
CATTTAATACGTTACTAAATGAGGCAATTTTGCCTCTTACACAAGATGGTTCGCGATTAGCAGGAAACCGACAAGATCGATATATAGTAAGTAAACACATGCTTTCAACGTAGCCATGATGGCGTAATTTGCGGAAAAAACTTATCCCGAGAGATCTGGGCAATATCAAGTTACGTGGAAACCTTAATTATTCGGTAGCTGAAAGAATAGGTTACGTGATAAAGAGTGTGCTGGTTGAATGGTTAATCGTTGGCATTAGAGAGATATTTTTTAATTAAAACGGCAATAACGTGAACGACGGCAATTACTTCTTGGATTGCCGCGGTGTCGGATTTTATCACATGCATTGGTGATCAACTCTTTTAATTGCACGTTGTAATTAAACAATAATTTTTACAGCTATAACTGAGAAGTGATAAATTGTGGCAATATATAGTAAGTAGTAGGTATTTTTCTTCACAGTTATTTGCTTGCTTGTAGGATTTCTTTGAAACTATTCTAGTTTTCCGATGGTTTGGAAATGAGGTAATAAATTTCGTGAAAAAATCGTTATAAGTTGCGCAACCATTGTAAATTCATTGAATTACTGGAAAACATTTCAATCGTTTTATCATAACTTGGATACGTTCTATATTAGCCTTTGAGGATTATATAATATGGGTTAATAGAAATTCTTTAAATTGAAGTCTTAAATTTACTTAGATGTATACGGATCTCTAAGGATATTAACTTATTTATTTATTTATTTTACATTATTAATCTGTCGCGATTGTAATAATGACTCTAACTAAAGCAAAACCGATACAAAAAAATTAATATACACAAATTTCCTTCAGAATTGCATATATTTAGTTTTTAAACTGCACGTACTACATACTTGCGTCATATGTTTACATTCCCCCACCTAACTAACCCAAAATTATTCAGGTATTTTTGTGATTTTATGTCGACGAAAACAACACAACACAGAGCAGATGAGTTATTTAAGCGAAGAGTGTCGAGTAAAATATAATGCATATTGTAAGGATAAGCGGACGTATTTCTTACAAAGAATAGGAAACCCAATTTTTTGTTTGTTTGTTTACCTAAACAAATGGCTTGTTTTTTTTACTTAAAACATTTGATGTATTTTTCAGGAATAACTTCCCTATTATATTTATCATTTCGTTTTCATAATTTTTACGCTAAAAAGATATGAATGGTAGTTCATTTTTATTTGTAATACTGTAGTTATTAACTTGCGATGTTATCCCAAAATAATACTACACTTATTATGATAAATAATAAATATTCAATATTCTTGAACCCAATTTTTATCGCGGGGAAGTATCTAAACCGAAGTCCATATGCGACGGCCCGCTACATATGTTTCTACTTTCAATAGTCGATCTTTCGACAATCGTCTGACTCACACGCTTGCCTACCATGATAGTGGGAGACCCTTCCCCACAGTGCGAAGCACTGATGTAGACTGATGGCGCGTGACTCGATCAACCAGCGAGTAGCGGGCCCTACTTCAATGTAATTTTTGAAGACCCTGCTGGCACTCACAAGCAAGAATAAGCTGGAGCTAATTGTTGGAGCTGATACCAATGCTCATCATGTGACATGGGGTAGCATGGACAATAATTCAAGAGGTAAGAGGTAGTCTCTATTTGACGATTTGTGTCGTACTGAACTTGACTGTCTGAACCGTGACGACAAACCAACATTTAGAACATCGAGGGGGGATCACTAATTGATATAACTCTCTGCACAGTAGGGGTGCGGGAAAACATCAGAAATTAGCATGTATCGGATGCTCCATCTCTATCTGATCATTTCGGTGTTGCAGGAGAGTTGCTGGTAAAACTTGGGGACTAAAGCCGAGGGTGACCCATTGGCTATATACTGCCGTGATAAGACCAGCGATAGCATACGGCGCAGTAGTCCGGTGGAGGAGAACAGAAGTGTCCTCCGCAGTGAAGCTGCTAACCTCTGTTCAGAGACAGGCATTGCTGGGAATCACTGGTGCAATTAACAGCACAGAGACCGCTTTTTTGGAGACCATTGTGGACCTCCCCCGCTGGAGCTTTATGTGAGAGCGGAGGCAATGAATGCGATCCTTAGGCTGAAAGGCCAACAACCTGACGGGTCATTGCTGCAAATGCCCACGGACAGCATGGCACCCGAAATTATCTTTTCTGAAAAGGTGAAAATCTCCATACCGAACAGAGGCCAGGCACGTAGTGAGATCACTGCTATTGATAACTGATTTGCGGACGGAGCCAAATCCAGTCAGGGCACAGGAGCCGGTATTTGTGGGCCCAGCCCTAATGAAAGGATATCCCTAAGCCTGGGGAAGCATACAACGGTCTTCCAGGCAGAGGTATTCGCTCTTGCAGCCTGTGCAGAAATTATTGCAAAAGAGGGCTACATGAGGAGGAAAATTAATATAACGATTGATGGCCAGGCTGTCAGCAAAGCAGTTTCGAATCCCGTAACTAGGTCAAAACTAGTTAGAAACTGCAAACAGTCCCTCAATACACTGGGACGAGACTACACGGTGTCTCTGATTTGGGTGCCGGGACATGAGGATATAAAGGGCAATGTAATAGCCGACGAACTAGCACCTAGCTTAAGTGCCCAGACTTTAGGTGCTCACACTAACTTAATGATGAATGAATTAATGAATGAAACGACCTACGCGTCAAATTATTGCCGATGAGTCCAAAGCTCTCGAGAACGCCGGTGAGTGAATGTCCTTGCTGTTCATAATCATAAATGTTCTGAAAGAAATCTTCGACAAACCTTTCTGTTGAAAATGCGGAATACCTTTAGTTTTGACAAGGACTTCTGTAGTCAAAGTGCCGCATGCCGTTATTGATACATCGCTTTACATACTGCTGTGTACTGATGGTACTAGCATAAATGCAAAATGAAAAGAAAAAAAAAATGAAAATTAAAATTTAAATTTACTAGCTCAGCGGATAAAAATAAAGGGCGCAAAAGAACTAATAATCTCAAGGTTATTTTCACAATTGAACTAATCATGAAAAATAAAATGTGGGCGTTTGAAAATTTGACTTTCTTTAAAATCCCCAAAGATTAAAATGGTTGATTAAAAAATACAAGAACAGAAACTATGAGTGACGTTAATAATCATTAATTTTATTTAAAAAAAAAAAACAACATTTAGTTACAATTTGCAGAAAATTTAACCTTGGACTGAAAGTCCTGGGTGAAAACAAAAACTGCATGAATCTACAATTACGAGAGGACAATTTAAAATCCTCTAAACAAACAAAAGACAGATTTGTTCTAGAAGAAAATTCTATTTCACAAAAATCCACGTGGTCTCAAAATTACAACACACTAAAATTAAATTAAACGTGGATAGAACAAGTATAAAAATATAATTGAAATTTAATCACAAGCACAAAGCTTCTTATCACCTAAACCGAGGTGATTAACAAAAAAAACTAATTAGAAAACTAAGAAACGGAAAAATATACTCTTTAAACTAAAAAAACAATTTCTTTTAAAACAAATTATAATAACTGATCTTACATCCGACTTGTGTACACAATAAAATACAACAGCAATTATTTAATGAGTTCCTTGAAGGATGATAAAATTTCAAATTAACCGAACAACATATTAAATGAAAATGAAATTACCAAAATGGCATCAAAGAAAATAAAAGACATGTACTTACTCCGGCATCGTTTAAGGAACTACCTTTCAGGGGCCCAAACATCGCATACATATAACAAATAGATGCGTGGCTATGCAGCGCATAAAATGCAAAGAAATTCTTGAATAGAAACTACAAAATATACAATACTGATGAAGGCAATATGTACAATTGAATGAAATTAAAATACACAACTGAACAATTACATTAAACTTAACAAACAATTCTATTAACAAAATCTTTTCAAAATAAAATATTAAAATTGTGGAAACTCTATCATTGCATTGATAAAGATAATCTGGTATGAATAAAAATACAAATTTGAATTTCCGAAACCCGGGGTGCCAGACCACAGCAATACATTATTTCATAATTATGAAATAATTCTTTGAATGATATTATGACAAGGTATCATTGATGGAGGAATGATTGTTGATGACTTCGTTTACTCAAACATCATTGTGATATATACGAACACAACAAGAATGTATTCACGGAAACCGTTTATCCAATGAAATCGAGGTTCTCAAAGACTTCCTACTTTTTAAGTCCGACTAAAGAATTATAACTTACATTTCCTGTCCTCTAATTCTTTATTACATTACCATTACAGATAACTAGTTAGTACCGCTCCATACCAAAACTAGTTTTATTTGATGTGCCTTTTTTCAATGTCTATTAATGAAATAAGTTTCCTGATATAGGGTCTCTCTTATGTTATTGGGTCCAGAAAAGAACATATATTAAAATAACTTGTATTTCCCTCTGCCGTAACAAATAATATGTATAAGGTAATTCAAGCAATCTTGTACAAATAAAGGGTTGTAATTACATTAAGCAGAGCGCGACAACGCAATCGATCCTGAAGGAATATGCGTAAAATATAAGTGGCTTTTCTGTAGATACTTAATAATATATATATATATAATGCAGGTAAACACAACCAGCTGGAGTACTAAACTAAACACTAAATAGCTTCAAACTGACAGTGAGAAGAATAGGAAATTTTACTGCAGTTGTGTGTATTTATGCTTCACATGGTAGTGGCAGTAGCTTTAGTGGCAAAAACAATTTGTAGCAATATTTGTAACAGTACATGAATTTTTATTACACTGTTGTGTGGACACGAAGAGCGAACTAATTCTAATTTCTTTATATTAACGTTCCAAACCACCAGGTGACACTGAATGCAAAATAAAATGAAGCACGTCCTTTTAACAGCGGCGGCCATTGTTATTGTGTTGTTTTGGTTTTGAAACTTTTGAGAGCCCACTTAACGTTATTAAATTACCATTTTGCCATTTTCAATTTTTTTTTGAAACAAATTATTATCATGTTACCAACAGAATTTTTTTTCTACAATTATTCTTTTAGTTTTGTTCAGAAGTTCTTTTTTTCATATTAGTTGGGCGGTAGTGTTTATTATTAAATTAATTATTATAGTTATTTAATATGGGACAAGTGTGCATTCAGTAGTGAAGAGATTACGAAGCATTTGTTTTCAGCACTGGCAAGTTAAAAATTTAAATTTTTGTATTAAAAGTGAATCAATTTGTGCTCGTTTGTTTAGATATAAGGCGTTGTTTCCTGATCAACAGAAAGCACATCACACACATATTAATATGAAGTTGTATTTTATATGCTTATCTTACATTTTTATAGAAGTTGAAGAATCCTCGATACTGCTTAAAGAAAGTCTTCATAGATGTTTACGAAAATTGAATTATGAGTAGTGGTGAGCACAAAGAAAACTATGGAAAACCTGAATCAGGGAAGCAACCCTAGGCATTTTTACTAACAACCAGCAAAGTATTATTGTTATCCATCTGGGTTTGGAAGAGACAGCTTCCACCTCAATTCTAACAGCTGTGCTACCTCCAGGTAGTTCCTCGGGTCTTCACAGATCATGAAGCTGTCTCCTCATCACCGGAAAGTGGACTATCGTAATAAACTGAACGCAAATAGAACAACAGCAGTACCTATTCTACATATAATTAACAAGAACTTAATCCTATAATTACTCTAACCAATTTATATTTTAAATATTTATTTTAAAATATAAAAAATATTTTTAGCTAACACCATTCAACTGCATTCAGTCATTTACGGTCGGGTCCGCTTACAACGGTGCAACGGAACGTTCGATTTTAACGAGTAATTTTTTAAGTGTTATAGGCAACAATTGTCCATTATTAAACTTGATACAATTTGAGTTCGGGTGCAACAAGCTTGGCTTTAAAGAACACTTCTTTTAGAACAAGCAAGTTTTTATTTGCAGCTACGATTATAACGAGGAGTCCATACATCACTGTTGCAAACAAACTTGTTATAACTCGTCTACTTTCTGGTGTGTATGGTTCGTACATAGTCAGAGTTTAATCATTCGTTGTTAATTATAATCATTCCAAGCAGTAGAAAATCTCTTACGCTAGAACAAAAAATTAAAATTATTGATGAAACCGACAGTGAAATATGTAATGCTGACACTTGTAAAAAGTATAGCTTGTCAACTTCGACTGTTTCCATAATCTGGAAAAAACAAGGATAAAATTGATGGGACAATAAATTCGAATATTTCTAAGTTAAAACGAATTCGAAGATCAGCTAACACGGATGATGATCAAGAATTGCTTCGGTGCTTTAAGCAATAAAAGGACTCAGAATGTGCCCGTAAGTGGATCAATACTACAGCACAAACAGCAGCATTTTCTAAGATATTGTCCCACAATAATGAAACATCATCTTGTTCAAAGAGCTGGATAGATCGTTTTAAGAAGGGGTACCATATTTCATCTAGAAAATGACATGGAGAAGGCGGAAGTGTTTCTGACTGAACAACAAAGAACTGACATGATAACGTTTGGCCAACAATAAGAAGAGGTTACGCCGGATAGCGCATATTTTAACGGGGATGAAACCGGTCTCTTTTATAAAATTGTCCCAAACCAAACACTGAAGTTCCGAAAAGAAAAGTATCAAGGGGGCAAAAGAAGCAAAGAAAGGATTATTGTTTTTGTCTATGCCAACGGGTACCGAAAAGAGAAAGTTGCTTGTCATTGGAAAATCACAAACACATCGATGTTTTAAGTCCTACAAAGTGTTACCAGTTATCTACACCGCAAATAAGAGAGCATGGATAACATCAAAAATAATAAACTAGGATCGTGATTTACAAAAACAAAAGAAAAACATAGTGTTATGATCGACAATTGTCCAGCCCATCCAGCGATTGAAAATCTACGTGCCATAAAATTAATGTTCCACCGAATACAACAGCAGCCCTACAACCCATGGATCAATGCCTTTAAATGCTGGCATACTTAATGAATTTCAAAAAGTCGACGATTGTTTGCTAACTTGCAAGTACCTATCCGAAATTGAAATTGCAGCAGCAGTTACAAAAACACAAGTTAATGAAAAGTCGGAATCAGAAAAAGAAGAGGAAGAGCCTGAAAGCATCTTTAAAACACCAACAGGTCAAGAAGTATTTAGGGCAATGAAAAGCATATCCGCTTATTTGGAATTTAATGATTTCCAAAGCATTGTAAGGCAAAAATATGATTTTGTTCAAAACCAAATTGAAGGTTCTTTATTGAGGAAAAGTGCAACTCAAAAAAGGATCACCGACTACTTTTATCATTATTATTTATTAATGTATATGTATTTCAAATTCAAATTAAGAAATTATGTTTGTTATGTGTACATATTATGCTAAATAAAAATATAGTCATAGCCCTTTAACACCAATTTAGATCATTAAATAGTATTAAACATTTGTTTATAAATACGTACTACACTATCTAAATATCATGCTTTAACAGCGTTACTAAAAATTCAAACTATTCGACCCATTCATTATCCCTAATATCTGTTTCGCGTCGCGGCCAAATTAACCCCTCAGTTAATGCCTTAGTTTCCGTACGGAACCGTCACTCATCAGTGAGTAGACATTCAAATAAAATATGTCCTGCTGTATTTACCCCACCACATTCTCTATGCGAATCATTAACCCTTTATTAGCTTTACCACCTGATAAAACAAACCAACCTTCATTTCCTTAAAGCGCGTAATGCTGCTGATAAATATCCTTACAAAGATACAGAGGTTAACTTATCTGCGCATCATTGAAGCTGTAAAAAGTTCGCCAGCAGTTCCTATGGAAACCATGCTAAATCTTTTTAAGATCAAAACTGATACGCAGATTGGTCAAAAAGAATCACAGGTTCTGGAGCTAGTATATATGGAGAAACACAGTGCCATATATGGCACTAGGGTAATACAGGATGTAACAAAAATGCGATATAAGTTTCGTCAGGTATTAACTATACCTACAACATATAAAGTACCAATTCGTTTTTATTGGGCACTCTAGACGGAACGTAAAAATGTAATAGAAGCGAAAAAGTCGGATATGGTATCAAAATAGGCCTTCTCATTTAAAATAATGATAATTATGCGCATACTAGATGGTGTGGTGAAAAAATAGGGGGCTCACCTTATACAAAATATGCATAAAAATTATAAATACATTGTAAATTACATTGCAAAAAGACAGAAAAGAAAAAAAAACATTTAAAGATTTGCTTCGATAGATTTTGAAGTGACAGAATTATCCTAAAGTATAACACATAATGCTATGTTTGACGCTATTCGATATGAATCTTATCTTGGCGCGAAGTCGGTCTAATAGTTTGTAAGTAAGGTAAGTACAGCGTAAACGAAAGCAATAACAAAGTCCGTGTGAAAATATAATTGCGAAGAATAAATCTAGGTATCTGAATAAATTTCCATAGTTAAAGTAACAAGGGAATATATTATGTGTTATGGGCTTTTGAAAGGCGTTTGTTATTTACCGGCAATTTTCAATCTCTGTTGCACGCACTCTTGATAAAGTGCTGGTATGCTAAAAACCCTCAATTCGTGCAATGCATTTCATGCAGTTAAATACACTCCTAATAAGAGAAAGAATTTTATTGTGGAAACTTTGAAAATTAGGTTATGAGATACATACTTTCATATTTTCACTTGCTTACTTATTCGCAACCTCTTCTATCATCGGTGTAGAGGTAATAATTTGTTCCCATTTCTTTCTGTCCTCAGCTTCACTTTCGTCCAGCTTTTCTTTAATAGTATTTCTACCATTTCGTCATTCCATTTTCTTCTTGGGCTTCCTCTTCTCTTTTTCCCAATCTCTGTTTCCCATACTACTTTCACTGTTCTGCTTTCGTTCATTCGAACGTGTCCGAACCACCTTAGTTTCTATTCAATTTTTTCTCTTAGTTCACTCCTTACTATTTCACTTTTAATTTTATCTAGTATAGTCACTCCTGCAATTTTCCGTAGGATTTTCATTTCAGAAGCTGCTTATTTTTTGTTTTAACCTGTTAGTTAGGACCCATGATTCACTTCCATATATCAGCATAGCTCGAACACCGGCTCGTATATTCTTATTTTTGTTTTTTGTCTTATTTCCTTTTTATTAAAAAATGGTCTATATAAAATTCTGTACAATGCACTTACTTATTCTGCTTGTAATTTCCTCTTCTATTCTTTCGTCCGACTTAGCGATTGTTCCTAGGTATTTTAATTTTTTCTCGACTCCTATTTGTTTTCCCTATATTTAGAGTTGCATGTCTTCATATTTTTAACAGGTTTGTAAATATTTCAAAATTTTGTCAAATCTAAGTTGTTTTGTTCAGATTATTTAAAATTGCATAAGCTGATTGTGAGTTATGCACCCATATTTTGTTAGGTAAGCATACATATGTTAGAAGGAAGTCTTTGATAACTATAAATTTGTGTTTTATTCAGCTTTGTTCGTGTAAAACTACGTTTATAAAATTCTAGCTAAAAAAGTTAAATTAGGAATGAAAGCATATTTTATAAAAATTAAATTAAAAGTGTTTTAGTTAAGTTATTTCCGATAATTCAGGAAGACAGCCAAACAAAGTTTAAATCAATAAAAAAATTCCATCGTATTTAAATAATTTAAATTGAAAAACAAAGTTTAATCTAATCTAGTGTCATTTATTTGGTATATTTTAAACGACAAGTTTCGAAATATAAATAAAACTTACTCATAATAAAAAAGTTATTTATTAAGTTTTATTTAAATTTTTGGATGTTCTTCAACTTCCATTGACGTTTTTATTAAACCTGATGGTAAATAAATAACACTAGATTGGATTGGATATTTACCGTATGCCTTTATAGAGTCAAGTCTTAATGCACATCCAAAGAACCTCACAGCTCATTACATTCTCTGAAACGAAGGGCGGAAGCTACACTAACACGAGAAGTGATACCATAGGAAGGCGCCTTCGGTTTCACTTTCCAAGATCTAAAATTATTCATTGATAACTGCAAGACTGCAATAAGACAGACTCAAAAAACTTATGTGGGAGAGGGGACAACTTTGAAATCTTAAATGGGAACACCCATTTTGTATTTCGGATTCGGATTCCACGCTATCAAGTATGTAGTTTTTGTTTGAAACTTTTTTTCGATTTGTAACAGATTGCGCTGTAATCGCAAAAAAACATGACTGTGAACGTCTAGAAAAAATACACAAAAAAGAGAAGCAAACATGATTTTGTGTTTTTTTTTAATTTTAACATTAAATAACATTTCAAAAAGCCATTCAACAACGAGTTCTCTCTTGTAAAGTTATAGCCTCCATTACTGTTAAATATTCAACACTAACTAATTTGTATTGGATTAATAATTAATAATCTAAATGGGGATCGGACAATGTGTAAGTATTCACAGCTTGCCAAGTACTGAATAAAGTACGGTTTTGTATCGTTGAATAGCATTCCAATTGCGGATAAATAAATATATCGAAGTGAAGGGACACAGTTTCGAACACATGGCATTTTGAAATGTTAGTTTATTTTAAAATAAAAAAATACTAAATCATGTTTGCTTGCTTCTCTTTTTTGTGTATTTTTTCTAGACATTCACAATCATGCTTTTTGCGATTACAGCGCAGTCTGTTGCAAATCGAAAAAAAGTTTCAAACAAAAACTACATACTTGATGCCGTAGAATCTGAATGTGCAATACAAAATGGGGGTTCCCATTTAAGATTTTACAGTTGTGTAAAGGGGTGAGGTGGGGGATCGAGTTCGGCACCATTCAGTGAGCCCCTACATTATTACAAATCTTATTAAAATCTTTTTTTGATTTGATGCAGTGTTTTAGAGATATTCCGTTGTCTCAAGATAAAAAACTCACCTGTATAATAGATAAATCGCACAATAATGTAATTTTTCAATTTCAATAACGTTTTGGTAGAAATGCAGAAATTGTTTGATAATGAGCATGATGCAAAGGACTAAAACAATACTTATATATCTCATTGTATATTTCATATTTCCGTGTAGTGTAGATGTATAGGTCAGTATTCAATGGAGCAATAAATATAATTAATATGTTTGTAACAATAATAACAATTCCGAAACAAAAGAGCAGAATTACAGAAAAAATAAAATGCATATAAATGTTTAAATACGTACATATGGTAATGTGATTATTAAATACGTATGTATTACAATAGCAAACAGGATTAATCTACATGCAGTAATTAAGCTACGTAATTATTGCAATAGTGGTAGTCTGTGTAAAAGTGCTCAAAACACAGATTTTGCTTATACCCTGAACAGCACACAATAGCAGATTTATTACAAATACTACACGAGGGTTGTAGACAGTGCAGCTTTGGCAAAAAAAAACTCTACAGGATTTTTAAAGGGGCCAGGTTTTTCGTCCACGTATCCACTCTTATACCATGAGTACTTGAACACGTCGAAAAATCAAGGAGAAGAAAACTGATTATGGGTTAGGCACGGCAGTTTATGGCATAGTTCATAAAAATCACTGTATCAGATAAAATTCTAACAAAATTTTTCCACAACCTAAAATCAAACATATATAGAGGTTGTACCATCGCTGTGGTTTTTTTTGGTACACTTAAGATGTTTAACATTTTATCTTGCGGTACTAATTTCTGAAGTTCAGCAATACAACACCCAGTCCAAGAATCAATCAAAAGTAGACTGCTTGGTGCGGTATTTGTGAGGAAAATATCAGTTAGCCAGGTTTTGAAATGACTTGAGGTGAGCGTTCCAGACTTCGAAACAATTATTGCGCAACTTTAAACTCATTATCATTGCATTCGGGAACTGAATAGCCTGACAGGCAGCATTATTGACACTTTGCTGTGAATGCTCGGACATTCAGCAATCGAAGCTAATAAAAAAAACTAATGAGTTAACAAGGAAGGAATATGGCTTCATACATAGACCTAGAAGCTGTTTAACATGTATCCAAAAACACAAAATAAGAGCAGTTAAGAGGTTTGGTAGAAGAAAAACATAAAGAAAACTAGGATAATGTAATCAGATAGATTCATGTAGAGATCCTTATTTAGGGAAGATCAAAAAAGAAGATCCTAGCTGCAAGAGCTAGAAATGGTTTTCGTGCCGTAACACATCTCTTTATAGATAACACCGGAGATACCAACTGCAGATTGTGTAATAATAATGTATTAGGATGGCAGAGACTACTTACCATATTCTCTGTGAATGCGAGGCTCTGTACGCAAAAAGAGAAGATTTTTGACAAGTCATAAATAAACTCTGAGAACTACTTCATTCTACCAGAGGCCTCTGCAGATTAGTTCAAGGTATACCAGTATATTGGAGTAGCTGATATAATGTAATGGATAAAAGAAATATCTTCCATTTCGTTTAAGCATTAAATTATAGCAACCAAATACAAAAAATTGTTGAAATAATATTACATACAAACTACTTCACTTATGATTTGTCCCGTTCGACTTAAATTTTTCAGTTAATAGTTTGTTTAAAAAAAGATTACATTTATGTAACTTACAATGTAATTATTGTAATCTGATAGAGAACAGCTTTAAAGAAAAATTGACTACACAAAAAGTGTCGTTCATTGTAAATGTGCAGTATGTTTAAGGCGAAGGAATCTGAAGTATTTACTAAATATTACATTTACACGGTTCAGATCAAATCTTTGTAAAAAAAAAGAATGTAGGAATGTAAACATTTACCATTTTGCAGTAACGGTAGACAGCATCAAATACTTTTTTACCATTAAATTCGGCGTAAAATTATTCCGTACATCGATGAGCAAGAGGAGTACAAAACGATAAAGGTTGTTTCTTGGTTGTAAGCGTTTCCAAGTCAACGAATGCGTTAATTTTAAAGCAATATTAGTTACGATTGTTTCGTCATACAGCGTGTCCCTCAGTCAAGTGGCCAAAGTTAGGATAGAGATGCCTAACATAATTCTGAACAAAATACCTTAACGGATCTTGTTTCGCAAATGACTCATTTTAAAGATAGTGGCTTTGATAAGGACACTATTTCTGTCTCGGGAAGTATAGATGATATAGAATCAGTTAAATAGAGAACAAGTTATTAGTTAAATGTATTAGATAATAAATACCGATTACTTAGGCATTTACTCGAAAGCGATTGACTATTTTAACGTAGTGCCTTGGATTTATGTATGAAAAAAAAAACGTATTAAGATCTTTCTTATTATCAAATACCTTGGTTCAAAATTGTAATTAGATTTACAGTTCAACGTTTTTTCTACACTAAATACGATGGCGGTAATTTTTATAAGTTTTTATTTTTGTTTTTTTTTCTCTTCGTCTTGACACAATAACTTTTAATATGATCCTGGCTAATAGCAATATTCCTTTAAACATGTAATTGGTTTACTTTTATTGTATTCTTCCTCTATAATTCATGACTTTTTCCTTATTTAACTGATCCCATATGTCCTATAAAATCATTGTATGTCCACAATAATTCATTTGTAAACCAAAGTTCATTATAATCCACCTTTATCGTAGATTAGCCACTCGACTCCGGTGCATCAGCAATTTTTTTTTTAATTAATGTTTTCTAAGGCTCTTTCTTCTCAATTTTTCGCCATCTTTTTTTGTTAACATAAAATTTTTGGAGCATTGTGATTAACTTTGTAGATTAGTAGGTAATGCATACGGTTATGATCATTATTTCTAATACAATTTTAGATAGATCCTAAGTACAGCATTTTCCAAATTATTTTGACTGTTAGTTACACTACTATTACAGATACAAAAAAAAAATATTTTAAGTGATAGTTGTAGTGTTTTACTACTAACTATCAGAATTACATATAGAAAACGTGGTGAATAACACGCAGCTTTGATTTATTTAATAAAACATCCTATGTATTTCGTTTCTTGTTCGTAAAGACCGCCATAGAGAAGTTAGTGTAGAGCGGAATCTTATGTATATTGAAACGTTCGCGTGCATTCGCGCCATCTAATGAGCTTTGCGCGTACTATTTACAAAAGCGTACTATTTAAATGGTTTATTTTATAGATATATCAAGAAAACTAAGGTATATGCATACAACTTAAGTATAATATTCACATAGATACATAATGTTCTATAAGATTATAGCTTATTTCCATGTGAATATTATTACGTAAGTTGTATGATTCTATTTATATTTTTGTATATTTTATTTACTTTGATGCTAATGACCTGTGTAATTACCCACAGAGGTATTATATTGTGGTCTGTGTTGATTTGATCAGTTGAGAATAAGTAAATATTAAATAAACGTGCAAAAATAAAACTTCCATTAAGTTTCTGTTAATCCTACATATATTTAAAAGTTGCTGTGATAAGAAGTATGTTGACATATGTTTGATGTAATAAGAACAAAAAAAAAAACACTGCAGGTAAAAGTAAATAAAGAAATAACAGTAAAACACTCAAAACTAACACTATTACTAATAAACGAATGTAAAATAAAGTAATAACTACGGAAACTGGAAGGCACGTCTAAAACAAAATAGATTAAAAACAACTGGCCATCAATTGACTAACGACACGAACCACGGCCACAGCCGCCATAGCCACGAACGAAACTATCCAACGATCCCCCTCAGTAATAAGGTAAGCCAACCACAACATAATACCAATACACATATAGTTATTACACAAATATTACTAAACATAGTGTTTGGCTGCCATCTATTGAGGTTTGCGCCGGACTACGATTTGCTTTCCTTGTCTGACACGGCTGGAACTTTTGACCAGATATAAGTGACTACCCCATGAGACCGCAAAGATTGTATAGGTACATATACCGTACGCGCTACTCTAAATGCGAACACCCGAATATTCCCGAAGGGCGCCGCTCTTATTCTGGCTGCAGCAACGATACGAAATGCATGATACAAGAAAATAAGGTATGCTCTTGCGCATCTAGGTGTGACGTATTTGAGGGCCAAACAGTACTACCAATCCAATAATTTAATAGATATCACCAATGTAAAGAAAATTAACTCCCATTTTTTTTTAAATCTATCCTATTAAAATAAATAAAACTGTTGTTTTTTGCCATTTCCTTCAATCAAATTTGCATTGAAACAAAATTTTAGATAATTCACATTTTTAAATGTAATATTCAGTTGAATGCAAAATCCTTATTGCTTTGTGATGAGTGATTCTGTTGATGTAAAGTATTTTTGCCTTTAGTATAATATTTCATGTTTGCTTATTTTAGTGCAATGAAGCAAATAAAGCATTAATTTATCTATCTTTAGCTCTTACATTCATACTTGATTGTACTTACACGTACTGAAATTTCACTAATTGTAAGTGGTTCATTTTTTTTTTTAATGGCAAATGAAATATCTATTAGTCTGGTACAAGCATTAATGCAGACAGTGCTGGAATAAAAAAAATGCAGATAAAAAGAGAATTAATTAATAATTGTGGGTGCAGTGTTTTATTTTTCTTATTTTACAAATTCATTCATCAATTCTTTTTATTCTACTCCCTCAAACGAATGAAAGTTACTTAAGAATTTTCACTATAACGTTTATGAACAGTTTATCCACAGAAAACCTAAAACGAACTTATAACACCTAACTAAAATCACTATACACGTAAATCCAAACTACTACAAGCATAAGCTGACACAAAACATTAAATAAAAACTAAATAAAGTGTTCTAATCGATTTAAAATAAACTGAAACTTGTTAAAATAAATATAGTAATTTGGTAAATACATCAACAACAATGGCGACAGCCGAGTGATGACGTATCTGAGGGCCATGCGCGAAAAAGACGGGTTTTGGTTTTCAGATGAGCATACCTTTTTTTCTTGTATCATGACGAAATGTAACAAAGGAGTCTGATTTGGGAAACGCGGCGCACTGATTGAGAATGAGCATATTTACAAAATTTAGTATCTCGTTTTCATTCTTGGGAATTTGACAACGTCAAAAATGTCATTAAAATTCTCAGTAATTAACAAATAAATTCAGCTAAAATCTATGTAATAATAATCTCTCAAGCCCCAAACCTAACGTTGACCACGAAGAGTGAAGATAAATTTAACCCGCGAGGCTGTAGGAAGAATACCTATCGGTGATACAGTCTTTTTGACAATGTACATACTAGTATAGTATAGTATAGCATAGTATAGTATAGCATAGTATAGTATAGTATAGCACAATAATTGGGGTCTGTTTGAAATTGTCTGAAAAAAGGGCAAAAGGGTTTCGAAAATGGAAATTAAAATAAGATTCCAGTAATGGAAATATCTCCGGCTAAATTGTGATTAGAACTTGATTAGTGATTAGAGGAAACAATATTAGTCCTAGCCAAACAAGTGCTTAAATGAAAATGTACAATCAATACATGACCTAACTAATTATAACAGAAATACACCAATAAGTAGGTGTAATAAATAATGGCATCAATACGTCCGCCTAATAACGATAACTCATACTGCCTCCCTGTGCAGCTCCTATTTGACTACAGCTTATTCACCTACTCGAGCGATAGATATTACGTCCCCACTCCGGATTTTTGCGATACCGGTAATTCACGATGTATCTTCTAGTGTTTGGGGTTGATTCGGTTTTAGCTGCATTGGTAAAACACTATAACACCTACTCAAAAAATTACACCGATCACAAATACAACAGAATATTAATGGTACAGCTCTATTCCAACGTGACCGCAATTTATAGCACCGTTTTGACTTGAATTGAAATTTTAGATAATAGTATTAGAGATAAAAAGATGCAATCAACTACCGCGACGACATTAGTTTTAAGTATGACCTATCCCTAATAATTTGATTTAGTAGTCCAATAACTTCAATATGTCAGTTTAAAAAAAAAAGCGTATTAATTTAGATCGCTATTTAGTTATCGTTAGTTACAGTTAATTTGATGATCTGAAACAGCAGTGATTTGCTAAAAAGATCAACTAATCTAATTTTTTGTACTGGGAGAAAAAAAAATGTACAGTTAATCGTTGTTCAATTAATACTACGTTCGTTTTAAATACGAGTAATGCGCTTAAAACTTTGTTACCATTACCAATATGTTAATATTTTACTGTTGATTCAACACATAAAAATTTTAATGCAAATTTATACCATTCATTGTTTGAACAGTATTTCCTTTTTTAAAGCTACTTTCTGGTGGTTTATATGACTATTAAAAGTGTTCATTGAAGAAGTTTGAATATTACACTCAAACAAGAAACATGTTGAAGTGATCAAAAGTAGGTACATCATTTTAAAACTATTACGATAATTTAACAATTTCTCAGTGTTATTTTAATAAGTGGTTATATTATATTAATTAGCGTTAGTGAATTAACGCATGCTTAATGGCCTACCGTCATCCTACACATTACTATTATTCTTTATAGATCAATTTTGCAAATATCTTCACGATATTAAAGAGATTTCCATCTTAAAATTCTCGTACAATTATTGATCCACATAATAATTAATTAATATTATTGCTACAATAAAAAAAAAAACATAAATCATTCCAGTAAATTAATAGAAAACACAGATATTAATTGAAGATTGGAAAATAATTAGTGTTAACTGTACTAATGACTATCTGTTTGAAAACTAAAAGGGTTACAATACAGATGATAGGAAGAAAAGCAATAAGCAATAATATTTATCACTAGTTTATACGTTCTGCTGTTGTAAATATCAATTCTATAAGAAAAAAAGACATTTGTAATTATATTTTTCTTCTGCGTGTATAGTGATTGAAAATGATAAGCATCAGTAAAACTTTGTCAGAACAGTAAACAAAATTAATTAAAAGCATAATATTATCTCTACAATTATTAAAAAAAAAAACAAAGAAAAATGCGTACGCGCAGTTAGTGTTAAAAAATATTTACCACCGTTCAATTTCATATCTTTATATCGTTTTAATGTTCCACAAAGTAATCAATGCTTGGTTATTAATAATTAAAACAAAGAGCAAACAATATACTAACAGTGAGTACCTAGAACACTTAAAGTAAAGCTTTAACTGTAGTTCTTTCAAGGTGATAAATCTTCTTGTTAGAATAACGTGGTACCTACAGGTATGACTAATTTGATATAAAGCAAGTTGCCATGTTGACAAAAGTATTCTCGACATTGCGACAAAAGCGAAGCAATAAACCTCTTGTTGATGGTAGGCCGAAACAATACTTGCTGGTAAAGTAAAACAATTAAAGAGAAGAGCTATAAAGTATTCTTGACAGTTCACGCAGGGAGTTCGATCCTTTACACAGCGAGAACAACTTTTAGAGGACTGCAATACAATTTCCTTTGAATCCGGATGCTATTCTTTTTATGTATGGATTATCGCTATTTACTTATTTCATTCGGATGACATATGTAACTGGATTTAATACCAATCCCGTGACTTTAAAAATCAAATCTGAAATAAGTATTTTAAAAGAAAACTTTATATTTTAATTGCTACTTTAAAATACAATGCGTAAAACATTGCCGTTGTTGAAACGAATACCGGGGTGATATATGATCACTTCAACGGTAATGGTTTTTCTCTTTTACTTCTATTTCGCAGAATAGTGAAAAGAATGTTTATAAATACGAATTTCTACCAAGAAACACAAAGCTCCGTAAACTTAGATAATCGATTTAACCGTGTAGTTTACGTTCCAATATTTACTCTAGCACGGGATGGGATGGATTTCCAAAACATTTAGTCATGCAGTGCGTATCTAAATTAACTGTACATTTACCTGTCAAAACAAGACAAAATATTTTACTTCTCCTACGGGGCGACAATAACCATCGCGAACAAAAGCATCGACTTTTATCGTAAAAACAGGTGCTTTCTCCTTGTTTGTCTCACTATCTACTCAGCGGGCGTTATTCACCGACAACCCAACACCCGACAATTTTTGACAATGAGGTAATTTTTTCAATATCTACCGTGTCAACAGTATGAATTCAAACTTAGTAGCTATTTTACAACATCTATTTCCATCATATTTTACAATATGTAGTAGATGTTCACACGGTATATCTGTTTTTAAAATGTGTATTAGTCCGTTAGGTTCGTTGGAAGTAATACCTTCCCCAACTTCACCTTTCTACATATATGTAGAAAACGTGGTTACGTCTCAATGAATGTAATTAATATAATGGCAGTATTATAAAATATTTCAACAAAGAAAAATGAATTATATAGCCGTAAAGATATAAAACTTTATACCAAGTAGTTATTGTTTGCGATTTATATGCCTCAATAAACCGTGCAGAACTTTTATAGTCTTGCGCACATTTTCCAATAATAAGTTACTGCTGTTCAAATAAGAAAATGCTTAATATACTCACAAATAATGGTTAAGATAATATTAAGGTGTTGCAAATTACTAGTAAGGGAAATAGGAGCTAATTCGCCATACTTCGTCATACAGAATAAAGTCAAACCTTATTTATTGTTGGATAATATAAAATTGAGATCTCCAGAAGTCTTTATTGAAAGCATTAAGAGATAGTTTTAGAAGTTTTGAAAATTTGATCTTATATAACTATAAGTATCTGTCCCAAAAGAAAGGAAACATAATCTTAAGCATAATCATATCGACTATGCGATATTTCATTCTTTTAACACGTTCAATATTCGGTATGAATCAAACCCAACTAGAGTGCGCCAAATTACCCCAACCAATTTTTTTATGATTAAGCTGGGCTGCTGAAGGTAACGTTATATAAATAAAGAAAAGTTAAAATGTATTGCGAAATACCACATATAGTTATGTCTCCTAAAGCACGAGTGATCAGTATCTTCTATTTTTATCCTCCTAGTTTTTATTAAGAAATAAAAAAAAGCTAGAAAAGGGAAACAAGGGAACACTTACTGATGGGTAGAAGTTTCAAATTTCGCACAAATAATCCTAACCTGTTGCTATGAATCAACTGATTTTTCAATAAGTAATAGCAGTGGATGTAGCTATTTCGCTGCCATACAAATTAACTCCAAAAATTTGCAAACGTTTATGGCCGTTTACATTTTACACCACCTTTCCAGAAAAAAAAAGTATTGTTTGAGTGAGATTATTGAAATCAAAGAGAAACTCAACCAATATAATTGTATACAGGTGTCCACAATAATTCTGACCATTTACTTACTTTAGCACACGGTAACTTGGTTTTTTTTAACTAGCACTCTATATCTTAGCTTATGTTAAATCAATCCTTACACGCAACCCTTTTAATTTATATTAAACGTTTATGATACCTTGTGCAGAATTTTGTAGATAATTAATGATTTTAAATAAATCTAACGAATTTTCCATTAATTTTGATGTTGGCTTACTATATAAACTTTATATAATTTAATAAATAATAATAAAATAATATAAATCAGTAAATATGTGTTAGTATCAAATAATAAAATATAAAACTAATGACATATTTTTTGAAAAAAGAATGGTAATTGATAATAATTAGCAGAAATAATAATAATACCTACTTTTAATAGGACAGACCGTGATAATTGTTTCACCAGCATAATAGTTAAACATGAAACAAATAATATGATGAATACTTTGTTCTTCTTACATGTCAGTGATTGTTTATTTATTTTCCTGTCTATTTTATTATATATTTACTTAATTATTGAAGTAGTATGTATTTTATTCATAGACTATTGAATTAGGACTTACAACAAAATATATTCCTAATTAAAAGTGTTTACACGTAATAATCACTTTTAATTATCAAAATTTATAGCAGATGTTTAAAAATATTTCCTCTTTCTGTTAAGAATATTTCTTCCCTCTTTTGCAAATTTTGGGGTATTTTTTTCGACAATTCTACGAAAGAGATGAAAATGCCTTCCTCATTCTATTCTTCTTATTTTGTTATGTGCATGGCTCTTTCTTAAACACAAGTTTCTTTAGGTAACCTCCAAAAGAAAATCTCGGAAAACGTATTACATTAAACAAATGATTTTTTTTCCCAGCAGGGGGAACAGTGTCCACTTGTTGTTGTACTTTTCCTCCCTAAAGTGGACAGTAAGTGACATTGACATGATGAAACTGTATATCTTATAACATGTGACATTGATAGATGACATTAGTACATTTGACCCAGTCTGAGCCCATTTATGAGATAATTGCTAAATTATTAGGTATTAAATTTCAATTAAACTATTATTAAACACTTTTAAAACGATGCTTACTTGACAGTTCTAAAAAAATATTTGTCGAATTAAGCCTACTATCTATCATGTCACTCACAGGTATGTCTTTATTATTTTTAGACATTTAGTTTAAAATTGGACTAAGACTGGAAAAAAATAGTATTCAAACCACCTGAGGAAAGTGCTATTGCGGGCCTTGGGCAATTACAAACCTCGCCTTCGGCTCGGTTTATAATATTTGTCCGCGGCCTGCAATAGATTCCTCCATTGGTTTGAAATATACTATTTTTGATAGCTTTGACTTTTAATTATTATTAACTACTATTAATTAAATGCTAGTTAATTATAATATAGTTTTTGGTAGGTTATGGTAATAAACAATGACCATAGCCTACCAAACATCGGTAATATGGTTTTTTTTTTCCAGCAGGGGGGAAAATAGACACTTTCCTCCCTCATTTGAGGGAGGAGAGTTGTACTTTTCCTCCATAGGGCGGAAAGTAAGTGACATTGACATGATGAAACTGTACATCTTATATGTGACATTATTGATAGATGACATTAGTACATTCGACCCAGTCCTGACTCAATTTATGAGATAATTGCTAAAGTATTAGGTATTAACTTTAATTAAACTATTATTGAACACTTTTTGAAAAACGATGTTGATCTTGACAGTTCTCAGAAAATATCATCAATTCATTGGATTTATTTAAAAATAATTATCTACAATATCTTGCATCGAGCGTCACAAACGTTTAGTATGAATTGAAAGGGCTTTGCGTAAGAGTTAATTTAGCATAAGGAAAGATATAGGCTGCTATTAAAAATTACTTTGGGCTAAAAATAAGCAAATGTTCAGGACTATAATGGACATCTGTATATAATTATGTCGACTTTCATCTCACTGTTGTATCAAGTTAAGTATGTATGTCCGATATTTGAAATATGTCATAATATTTAGATCGGGAACGATCAGAATTCCAAGTGTAATGTCATATATATGTTAAATATACACACTGGTTTATAATGTTCTCATTCTCTTTACCATGTTGAAGCTGCTTGGGAAATACTTCAAACTGGTGTATGGTCTCTGCGAACACATGAGCTTGAAGCTATAGGTGAAGTACTTTGAGTCGGTGACAGCCCTCTTCTTGAATTCTGAGGCAATTCAATCATTTATTTTTCATTAACTCAAGACAGACAATAATTTTAAAATATACCTTGGTATATTTTCTGTGATGTCATGCCTTATTCAGGAAACCTTGTGTTTCCACATATCTCTAGATTTTTTAACGGATTAGAGAACGAATATTTACTTAAATTACCCTCTCAACTAATCCAACATCCTTCCTCTCCACAATACACGCCAACCATTATTTTGTTAACATGAAATGCTTATTAAATCAAATAAAATGAAACGCAAAATCTATATGGGGTTACTAGAATTACTTATATGTATAATATGCTTATGAGGTGTTATTAAACTTTGTGTGGCACAATAAAAAAGGAAAAATATTCTAGAAGAATTCTATACTCACTATAACTTAATAAACATAAAATCAACAAGCGCTTAATATTTAAAATAATGAAGAAAATTAATAAAAACCATTAATTTTTAACAGAGGAACCCTAACCTACACAACTACCTACACTATTACTATTGCTAATAGTACTAAGAAAATTACGGAAAATATTTGCACAATATTACGACAAAGAAAATTAAATAGGTTAAAAAAATATTGGATGCGGATAAACAGAATAAATATATCCAAACACCAGCCACAGACGATAAATAAAGATGTGACATCATAACGTCAGAAACGGATAACGGGAAAGATCAAACACTCCCAGCACCAACTATCGGATTTGAAGAAACTAAACGTCATGGTTTGAACTTGGTAATTTAAGTGGTGCTTGTGTAGTAATTATTCACTCAAAAAATTATATATTTAAATAATAATTCACAACCAAGCACATCTAAAACTGCTGAATACTATACCGAATACAGTATTTATTTTTCTTCAGTGTACGCTTAACATATTTTGATCTCATATCATTGAAGTCCATTAATAGATATATCTCCCTCAAAATAATAAAGAACACGCTTAGTCTGGTTAACGAGGTTTTAATTGAACGATGTTGAAAATCGAGCGGTAGAACGATTCCGAAAAAATCACTTTAATTGCACATTTGCGTAGAGCAGTGAGCTGAAATTACCTTCGAAAACAACACTAACTAGGTATAAGTTATGTTTCCTGTAAATTATCTCGCGCCAGTGTACTTCATT
Organism: Protaetia brevitarsis; assembly: GCA_004143645.1. Classification (NCBI taxonomy): domain Eukaryota; kingdom Metazoa; phylum Arthropoda; class Insecta; order Coleoptera; family Scarabaeidae; genus Protaetia; species Protaetia brevitarsis. Next base: position 735,720 of record RXPK01000051.1, on the reverse strand, counting down.
TGCCTATAATTAACTTGTGGTATACTCCTTGCACCAAAACCGCTATGTTGCCGGTATGCGTGGCGTATGCAAATTACCTTGGTAGACGCATATGCCTTCTCTTAACTTTAACCTTTAACATCATCAATTTATAATAGATGAATTTCAATTGTATATATGCAAGATAAATCGATTAATGTAACGTAACGAGAATATTTCAAATTTTACGTCGTAGTAGTAAGTATATGGTCCATAACGTAATCAAACTTATTAAAACGTAGACGTTTTAGAAACTTTGCAGAATTTCCAATTTGTACTGTAGATCCCTAAAGTATCTACATATCCTTGGAAATAAATATTTATGTTGAAGGGTGGTAAGGCGCATTAAAACTATAAATTTTGGTATACTTTAAATACAGATAAAGGGGTTTAATTTATTTTAATTAATTTTATTTTTTATTTAAAAAAATATTATCGCTTTCAATACTTTTTTAGGAACCTTATGCTCCTGTATACACTTACCTTATTTAATAATTTATAATAACACTCATTTACTATTTGATAACATACCTATATTAATTTGAAAAATGTTGAAGGAATATCAGGCATTCATATAAAGATAAGTTGTCATACCACGCCATAATTTTGTGAGGAAATAGTTCGGCACTAATTAGTCATAAATATAGGTAAACAAATTTGGTTTAACAGTTACGATTAAAAAAAAACATATCTAAGGTACAATGGTTATGTCTTTCCCTTTTCCCTTTTTGTTTAATCTACATTTTGACACATTTTTTTTTATATTATGAAATGCCACATATATTTGTTGCTGAACTTTTGTCATTTGTATTGTATTTGTTTTTAGTATGTTGTGGCTTTCAAGACATTACAATTACTAAGTATGTTTAGCAACGGCAAAAGGGGTAAGAAATTTGATGTTAGAACTGCCGAACCTCATCTTTTTTAGGGGTCCGGTACTCGTCCAGTGCATTCCTAAGAAATATTTTATTGATTTAAGTTTTTTTCTCTCATTGCATAACACTTTTTCTTTTCTTAATTATAGTAATTAAACCGTATAGATATTATAATTTGTTTTACGAATCAGTGCTTTTCATTTAGAGGTTGAACAAGGATATTTAAATGTAATGCAATATTAATAACAGATAGATCTAAGAGCACGATCGATGCTTAAGCTATTGCAAAACCCACTACTGCTTGAGGCTCTTAATAGTAGTGATGGGTTGCTACGAAGCAAACTGCTATTTTGTAGCAGCTAACAACCGTTAGCAGCTTGTACCAGCTTCTTGATATAGTAGATAAGTGCGAACTACTAATCAAAAATAACAGAAGCAGGTTGTAGCAGCTAAAGAAGCAGTTTTATACATCACTACTTAATAGTCGGACAAACAAGTTAAAAAATATATGCGTCATCTCTCTGCATTGAAATATTCCATGTGATTTACGGGCTTTGTAAAATTCACGGGAAGCACACATAGGTCGTACTAGTTCAACTTCCTTACACTTTATCTATGACAAGCTGAATAATTACAATTTATCCTAAACCCCGTGCTCCACCTGAAGATACTACACGAGGCTACCTATCCCATTTCTGTTCCTACTCTAACTAAATAATTTCCCTATGATTATTGATAATAACAAAAATATAATAAATCGGTCAGCTATCAGTTGTTATTATTATGTTTGCGCCCATGGACTTCATATTTGTACAGCTAAAATAGAATTTAAAACAAAACTAGAGGACAAACGAAGCTTGAAAACTCAAAATTTCGTCATTTTATGTCTCTTCTAACGCCGTAAATAGGGTCAGAAAAAAGTTTAGATTTGGAGTATGTATTTCAATTCAAGAAACATTTCCAACAGCTACTATACATTAATACATACTCCAAATCTCAACTTTTATTTGGTTCTATTTACGACGTTAGAAGTATGGTTAGAACTGACATAAAATGACAAAACTTTGACTTTTCAAGTCTCGTTTCTTTTCTAAATTCTATGTTACCTGTACAAATATGTTCTAATTGCATTGTATTTTTATTACCATACATAATTCGACATTACCGAAAATAGAATTGTCATAATTAAAAATACGGCAACTACTGTAATATTAATTGTATTTCTTTGATTTTAAACATAAATATAATTAAATAGAAGGTAAATCGAGCACTGTGAGATATACTGATAACTAACAGGAAATACATGTATGTACACCTGAAGATGTTACTTAGCTAAGGAAATGTACATTGTGTTTTGAAGATTAAAGAATTTGTGAGACTGAAGTTTATTGGTATTGCCTGTTAGTTATAAATATAATTCCTTGGTGTTTATTGTACTACATAATATAAGAAAACAGAAAGTCTTTTTTCACTATTCACTAACGTTACCCTTTTTACTTTTGATATTTTAAACTTATTTCTGGTTTAGTCTCCTATGGAAAATATATTTGACTAGAATATCTACATGTCCTCAATAGCAATTCTAATAGCAAGGAAATACAAATGTAATTGAAATAGGCCGGTATAATACAAAATCTACTTTATATGATTAACTCATTTATTCATTATTGATGCCTTCAGTATAATACTAATTAATTATTCCACTCCTGGTATTAATTAATTATACAGACACATGTACCGATTTATTATATTTTTGTTATTAACAATCATAGGGAAACTTTACACTGTTGAAAATATTACGATGTTGGCGTTAATTTTGCGCTAGTCAAATATTTTAGTGTTGATTTTTCCAAACTTTGCCAGACGAGTTGACTACGCATATTTAATAGAACAGAAATGACTAGAATTTCGTGTGAATTCTTTGTTCAGATATGAGGATTGACAATTTTTCTAGACATTCAGAAGCGTCAACCAATCAGAATTTTTCCCTCGGATAGAAATATAGAAACCCCACCTATTCTATATTAGTATTGCATTATACGCACACCTGCATTGCACGTGTAATCTGTTTTCGTGTTGATTCTCGGTATTAAATATCCAAACAAACACCAAATGTGACTGACTTGCGAAGTGTAACCTCGTGTTATTAACGTAATTCCAGTGGGCATATAAAAATTCAACATCTTAAAGATGTATTGGGAATATCTATTTACGCAATTGTTTAGACTTGAATCAAATAGCATAAACATCACTTAATTTTATAATGGTTCTCAATAAAATCATTTTAAAATTGGTTACGTTAGTTGAAACCAAAACTGTGAATGAGTGGTTTTGCATATTTATATTGAGGAATATTGTTTAAAGAGAGAATATTATAGCACTAAGAAATAGGAGTTGCATATTAAAAAGACGTTGTGTGTTAGAAATGGTGTTAAAACACCCCAATAGATCGCATCATTTAGTTAAACAGCTAGTAAAATTGTCTAGTCTAGATCAAATAAAATGTGACTAGAAGTATTTTATAATTCCACGTGTCAGCTGGACAAATAACCCCTTAGCAATAGACAATATTGACTATCTTTGCTCGTCAAATTTTAAACTTCTATAGTTCTCGACAAAATAACACGAAAAGAGTGTGGACCTCTCCTGACTATTAAATTAGTCAAAAAAGTGTTAAAATTTTCAACAGTGTAGGTGTAGCACGGGGTTGAGGTGATTTGTAATTATTTAGTTTTATTTATTAATACCAGAAGTGGAATAATTAATTAATTATACAGACACATGTACTGATTTATTATATTTTTGTTATTAACAATCATAGGGAAATTATTTAGTTAGAGTAGGAACATTTCAATTATTATGCAATCCATATAGTTCTTAAAATAGATAGCCCAGTATAGTAACTTTAGGTGTAGCACGGGGTTGAGGTGATTTGTAATTATTTAGTTTTTTTATTAATAAAGTGTATATATCAATGCAGGGTACCAGGATACTAGAATGGTTGCTATAATTTAATGGATAAAAAAAATAGGGAATGAAATACTAAAAGTCAAGAGCCTGAAGTGTTTCCGAAGGCTTCGGGCGAGGCGGCTCCCTCCAAAAAAATGCAATATTGAGTTTAATAAAACTTATGCAGAATTCATATTTTCTACAAGTAGAAAAATGTATATATATAATTAGAGATTCAGTCTTCACTAGGGGAATATATACTTTGGACAGCTATGGAAACTTTAAATCTTAATATTGTCGTAAATTATACTAATAAGAAAACACGATATTCCTTAATTTTAATTAGCACGTTCGTAATAATTTTTTTCCGTCTAAAATGTACTCCATTCCTGTTAGTACAATTACACACAATATTTTTATAGGATAACAGTACTAATGCATAACTTTATTCTTTTGCCAAATACCTATTTTACCCTGTCATTATCTATCAGAAACGTTGCGTAATATAACACAAAGAGCAAATATTTTTATACGGATGTTATTTGCTTAATTTATAGGAATTAACGCCAATGTGAATTTATAGTAACATGTTACAAAACAGCACTCAGCGCCCAGCTAGTATTGATATCAATTGGCGTGTCAATAGACGCACATAGCGACCAGACAAATAATCGTTCATTTATAATGTCGTGATACGGACAATCTGTTCTAATCTGATTGTTAGCGAATATTATTGTGAGAATATATTAAATTTTGAATCAAAGAGCTGTTGGTAACGTTAAAAGGTTTTTTAAATAATTGAAAATACAGAATTCGAATACCATACATGGGAAAACATATTTTGATACTTGTTTAAAATCGCCAAAGTATGTTTTGTATTATGTCATTTAAATACTTAACATTATCTCCTATGACATCTATAAATATTATATGTTGAAATCTATTGAATGTGGTTAGTAAAAGTGTATATGAAGAAAACATCCTTACATTCACAAAAAAAGTGTTTAATATACTTTAAGACTATGGCACATCATATTTGACTTTTTAATTTTAAATTTCGATTTCGACGTTTTTAATCAGGTCTTAAAAACGTCGAAGTAGAAATTTAAAATTAAAAAGTCAAATATAGACATTCAAAGTAAAACACGATAAACAAAACCACTACTGTCTTGGTTCTATATCCGTTGGCATTATGTCTCATTTTAATTCGTTGTTTTGTTTTGACTTCACAAGTGTAATGGACTTTTGGTCGCTGTCTACTGTCTTAACCATCTTTTTACAAAAAGTTACCAAAATTACTATAAAATTGAAGTTAAATTGACGCAAAAATAGAACATGCTTTAATTCTTCAATTTCTAGAACTTGGCCAAGTTCATGAAATTGATCAATTTATTGACAAGTGTAAAACCCCGAGCTATCACCTTAAAATTGAAGAGAATTTGAACTTAAAATTGAACTTGAAATTGACAGATGTAAAAACCTAACTTAACGTCAAGTCGCCTAAGTTCTAGAAATTGATCAATAAATTGACAAATGTAAAATCTGCTTTAATCAAAGATTGGTCGCATTCAGGGAAAAAATACGTTTAAGCGCTGAGAAACAGCGCTTTATTGCAGCGCTGCATGTTATCTGAATGACATAAAACACTAATGGGCGCAACTTGAAAAATTGACAGGTGGAGAGGTTATTTGTATTGTGTTCAGTCGTGTTTTCTTTTTGCATATAAATATAGTCTACTAACTAAAGTGTTTATTATATCTTAATTTTATATATAAATTACCTATGGATACACCAAGAGGAAAGAGCTTTTAATTACAATACTTATTGAAGAAAATTTAATATTAACTTATTAGAACTGTGATTAGTATTGAATTACGTTTTTTTACCTGGCATACTGTTTCCTGATGTTTTTACTTTTTATAAAAGAAAAGAAACCTATGTATCTATCCATAGAACAGGTCATACGGACACAGGATACCTGATGATAGGCATGGTAATACACAACAGAGCTTTGTAGGTTAGGTATTTGTGTATATGTTTACGCTTGCTTCAAGCGTTTGGTTGCAGCATATAAATATGACGCTTGCAATAGTGGCCGACCGCTTGAAGAAAGCGCTGTAAAAATTATGTCATTTTTGTATGTTCAGGGAAGTTTAACATCTCAGTGCTGCAGCGCTGAGCTTCCCTGAATGCGACCATTGTAAATATTTTATCACAACAATAACACATTTCGTTCTGCGGATGAACATTCACTCAATGATTGTAGATTATTGATATCATGTCCAATATTTATCTCGGTGTAATACCAAATAAATAATTCATATTCTAAAACCGCCTCCTAATTTGTTGACTATGGATTGCCAACGACGGTCTACTACACCGTATTGGAAAATCTACTTAGCGTTTTAAATGGCCCTTTGCTAGCATAATAAAGTTTCATATTACGAAACGAAACAAAGCAATTTTAGAGTAAAATTATGCCAATGTTCTTAACGTGACTCTAAATTGGCCCATTGCCACTTCTTTGTCGTTTACTTATATTTTACACCAAAGTATTATTGAAGAGAAATCGTGTTTCAGTCAATGCTATTAGGCATACAAATAGAAGAGTTTGAGTAAGTTACTACCTACTAAAAAACGTGGAATGACTCATCGATAATCAATCATAACGTTTTGATGTTGAATCATTGGGTTGGTACATAATTTTAGATATCAACTAGTATTTTGATCAAAAAGAAGTTAATCCCAATAGTTTGACTTTTTTTTCAAAAAATAGCAAATAACAGTTCTTCAATGTTCGTGAAGGATTTTTAATGATTATGATAATGATAATAAAAATGAAAAACTATTTACAAACTTCGCACGATAGATGTGAATGATAATAGGCGTCGTGCTATGTTTCGGACGTGTATACAGCAGAAACCACCTTTACTATACGAACAGAAGCATGCGATCCATACATACCAGTTTGGTCCATCAACATCTTTAGATAGGGACGCAATGTTAATATTAGCGTTTGCGACTGTATACATCGCAACGAGAAGCGAGGCTTACTAGTGACTGTGGCCAGTTTTTGTGCACAAGTTTTGAAAGATCTTCGCGTCCGAATTAGTATAATAATGTAACTATAATGTAAATTTATCCGAAGAATTGTCCATCCTTTCTTTTTTAAAATGAACCCCCAACTGTCAAGAAAGTCCTTGCGGTAATAAATGAAAATAATGATTAAAATAACTTCTCTGAGATTATTAGAAAGAACTGAACTATCGATTGGTTCAAATGAAGATATTTAATTTACATATTGTGTTTTTACAAAAAAAATATATTTGCAGTTATCAAAAGCGGGGTCGAAACAGTATTTTAAAGGACAGAGATGAAATTATTACTTGGAGAAGAGACTACCTACGTGAAATTACGAAATATCGTTAGAGTGAGACACCTTCTACTATTTGATGAACATGGTTAAACGCTAGGCATACAGTAACAAAATATGACAGAGACCACCGTTTTTACTGCAAGCAGGCATCGTCGAAGGCATTGTCAATAGGTCTTAAGAATCCTTGAGCAAAGGGAAGAGGCTAATTATAACACTATGCTCAGACGAAGGATTTGAGAAAATGGGTTCTTTCTCTTCGAATCAAAAGAAAAAAAACAGGTGATTACCATGAAATATGAGTGCAGAGAGATTGAATGTTGCTGCACATATCGTTCAATTTAAAAGTAAATCCAGTGATTGTTCTCGGCAATGCTCTTACATAGCGAAAGTTAATAAACCACTTTACCAACAATCCAAGCCGAAATTGGAGAGTGGATGAAAAAACTAATACAATACGAGAGACAGGTGAAAGCAGATTATTACTTAATTAAACAAAACCTAAACACCCCTACAAAGATGCGTTGATGAAATGATAGAGAACCAACAGAAGTATTGAGACTTCCCCGATATAACTGCGAAGAAACCAATCGAATTAATTTGGGCTCAATCAGGGTAGTTGCCAGTCGTTATACAACCTTAAATAACAAATGTAAGGAATTATTGGAACAAAGGTCACTACCTTTTTATTGACATTGAATATTCCACCAACACATTATTGGATAGAGAAAAAATATAGTAAGGATATGTTTGTTTGATAATTCTTTTTATAACAAACTGATTATTTGTTTTGATATTTCAATAGTTTTAATATAATTGTAATTAAGATGTATATAATAAATATATTAATGTGTATTTGCTTTGTGATTACTGTGACTTAGACGAATTGTATATTTATTTAATTTAATATGCATTTTAAAGATTTTTAACTCTCCAAATTCGTCAATGAATCATTTTGTGTTTATGACTATCAAAAATTTTACAACATTTACCACATGTTCATCATTATTGTAACTCGTCATAGATTTTTAAGATTTTCTTCCTGAATGCTCCACATTATACACAACTACTAAATACAGCCACAAAATTTAATTTCTTGTTTAATGAAGTACTACCAAGGGTACTTAATTATTTCAAATCTATGATTATTAATCTGATTTTATGTAATAAACTATATATTTATTTGCCTCCATCATAGAGATAATAGGCTCGGCAGAAGGTTGGTGTCTTGAATAGAATGTCTAACAGTTATTTTAATCTACATTTGAAAATTTTAAAACATTACTAGTATATGGCCATTTGAGTATTGAAATAATCAGCTGCGATGCATACAGTACTTTGGTGATTGCATTTTCGAGACATTCTGTTTAAAATTTCCAAGTTCCATTCCAATATGACAGGGGGAATCGTTTCAATTTTCGCATAATGGTGTTGGAAAGAGCTGCAAGAGTACATACTGATCTTGCTGAAACCAAACTGTGTGGACGTTAATGAGTCGTCTTCTCAAATAAGGTCCAGTAATATAGGTTCGAGATACACCATACCGCACTTCTTTGGAGTCCAAAGAAACTCTTATTGGTTATCGGATGACAAGTATTGTTTGTTTAACGTCCCCGATAAATGAAAGTGGGCCTTCTTACTCATAATCACAAGAGGATCACCTCCCAACAATTCTAACGTCCTTTCTGCGAACTTAAGCATGTTGCGAAGTCGATTTCCTACAGTTCTTGAATTAAACTTAAATAGCGGCATTGGACAAACAGGTATTAATCATTCTAAAAACAATCGGTTAAGTTGATCGCGGATGCCGCTCGTTTTAAAATCACCATACCTCCCTGTCGGACTCTGTATTTTTGAAAGATCTCTTAAATATATTGAATTCACTACAAATGTCAAAAACTGACAGACTTGTAAAATTTATACATTGTGAATTGGATTTTTGATTCTTGACGTCCATGCGGCGCTGCTACTGCATCTGTTCGGCGATAGAAGTATATATCAAGCGACCAGGATAGTAGCGTTAAAAAAGTATCCGCCGCCGAGGTTTCACCAATACCAGTATTACAGAGAAGCAGGCGTGCTAGTATTTTCAAACCTACGTTGGTCATTACTGAAAATCCTTACAGAAACGATTTGGAAGAGAAACAATAGAAAAAAGTTGTTCTAAAGAGATTTGTTTGCACATTAAACGTTTCCAAAGCAATTCATGAAAATATGGGACCAAGAAGAAGGAACTAAGCGAATAGACAGAGAATCTCACGAATCAGAGGACGATGAAAACTATTTGTGTCTAGTTTGTTGCAAGTCATATTCCAAATCCAAACCAGGAGAAGTATAGGTGCAATGCCTTACATGTAAGAAGTGGGCCCACGACAAATGTATAGAAGGCAATACTGATTGTTACGTGTGCCTGCACTGTGACACTGATGACGCCGAAAATGAGGATTGGAAGCACAATCCTTTACGATAATTTAAATACTTAAGCTACCGAAGAATTGCGTTTTGCGTTATTGGTTGTACTATATATTTTATAATAAAGAGTTTCTATTCAACAATTCCTCAATGAATATTATTGAAAAACAGATAATTCTTGCTTAGTTGCCACTTAAGAACGTTCGGGTCAATTTAGGTGCCCCTTGGTCCAATTTAAGAACCGAGATTCCTAAATTGAATCAATTATTAAGGAAACAAATAGTTCGATTTTAGCGCAAACAACAAATTGTTTCCAATATCGTCGGTTTTCATTTGATTTTGGAACACTATTCGGCATTAACATTTACATTTGTAGCAATACATTGATGTTTTTCATAAGAAAATCCTTACTTTTCCTTAGGGGTCCAAATTAGGGAATCCCCTACTTGTAAATTTACAGCTCATTCCGAATAAATACAGCGCCTGCTTTAAAAAGGACGTTACCATAAAGATAGATAATGCTATAGAATAATAAGTAGCGCAATTTTATTATCTTACAATATTTTTTTACTGCGATTGACAATACGTAAATCTCTAAGTCTGTCATGTCGTCAAATCTACACAGTAAGAATTTTTTTACACTATTTAACACTGGAAATACACTAGTATTTGTACAGGGAGTCCCACTCTAAATAGTGTTAAAAAATTTACCCGAACCTAGTGTAAACAGTAGTGTAAAAAGTACCCTCACAATTGGTGGAGTCTATATACGCTTCTAGTGTATTATTATTAATTTAGTGTAACTTTTCCTACACTGAGAACGATTTCATTGTCCTTGATAAATGTGCATTAATATTGAATTATTCTTTTAAATAGTAGTAAAAAAAATATTTGTTAGGTCCTAAGAAAAAAAAAAATATTGAAACAAGTAGTGATTTAGGTAAGAAATTTCTTCCTTGTGAAAAAACTTGAACAAAATCGATATCAATTGCACATTGCCGGTTGATTCGCAAAAATCAAGGGTACGTATGCAATGGGAAAATATTATCTGGCAAGTAATAAATATTTGATTGTTACGTCTGCCATCATGTAGAGAACTTATAGCTACATATGTAGAGTAGTAGTAGTTCTCCTATATAGGAGAACCGCCATCTTCACGGCAATTTCTGTAGTCGTAGAATATGTTTAACGTGTTTGCTACTACAGGCCAGTAAACTAATCATCTTATAACATAAATGAAATATTGTGCGTACTAATAAAAGTAGTTCAAAATAAAATTTTACTAACTTTAAATGTAACAGGACATTGATAATATAATTTTTAGTTTCTTGCTTTTTGTCCGTTACCAGTCTAACCTTCCCTTCCTCCAATTCCGCTATGAAATTGGGCTATGCTTAACTGTAGCTTCTGCTATGTAGCAATATATATAATACCAGTTTACTCGTTTTGTCGTTTTACTGAACTTTTTCAACATGTGTCCTGGTAAAGTAATTACCAGTGCCTAATGTTTAGGGTAGTGCAGATTTAGCACTACAAAGTATATATATTTTTTTTTACACTAAAATTTTATCCAATACATTGGCCAAAATTACACGCCAGACTTTCTTATTGTGTATGTACTATATAATACAAAAGTCTTGTGTCAAATTTAGAGAGGGATATAAATAAAAAGAGAAAGATATGGACCATCTATGAACTGTGCGATCGTAGTATAATAAGCACCCGTTGTCTAGACGGTGGCGTTTTGATGTTAATAAAATAGCAAATAAAATAAAATAATGCGACAGAATAGACCGCTCACAGAAATAGATGTTCACCTTATTTGAGTGTTTTTTTTCTTCTCAGAATGTATTCTGAAATAATTTTAACATTATTTTCATCCTAATAAAATTTTAAGAGTTCGTGTTTTACTAAATACTTATATGAGTTAAATAGATTTTTGATATATTTAGTAAAATATGTAATACAACGCTTGTAATACAAAAAATATAAATAGTAACGTACCTAATTTATTTATTTATACATTTTTAACAAATCCTTAATTTTATGCTACAATTTATTTTATAATTGATATTGTCTTGTAAACACTAGAGATGAGCTTAGGCAGACACAATTATCCCTTAAATATTATCCTTAGTTACTATTAAAAAAATGTATAAAGAAACACTAATCTTATGAATAAGTTAGGAATATATTATTTTTATAATTTTTAAAGAAAAATATGATATATGATTAAAAGAAACACTTAATACATTGATTTTGTAGATATTTTGATGATTGTGTAATTATTTAATAGTTTACTGAAATTTCGGCTTGGGATAATTAAAACTAATTTATATCGCAAAACGTTTTCACTTGACGTCAGTATGAGTAATGAAATTCTAACATTACAATGATAATGTTATTATAAGCAATTGAAAGAAGACTGTATTAAAGTGTGAAACGTCTTGTTTAGTTTTAATTATTTCAAGCCAAGAATCCACTAAATTGTGTTGACGGAATCTCTTAGTTGCCATCTCCTGTGGCGATGCGAACGCATTTATTCATTTGCATATGCGGCTTTAGGAAGTTGAAAAAAATATTAACGTAATTCTTATTAAATAATGAGATTGTTTTTTTTTGAATGTTTTTTTTTACTTTTATCTTACTGTGCAAAACATCACCTAAAGTAAATAGTTGAGAGGTTTAATCAATTATTGCAATGAATTGAAACAACAACTTTTTGCCGGCGAGTCAAAATAATTGCAGAAACCTAAGTTTATATTACAATAACGACCAGAATCCTGTTAAAAAACCACATGTGGAATAACAGCAAATTTTGAATGCTAAATATGAAATTTAGGGAGTACGTTTTTGATACGTTTCACGTTGAAGGGCTAAATAACATAAAGAACGAAGGTAACATCAATTACAAAAGAATTTCTAAAAAAAAATTCAGGGTTTTTAGAACTACCCAGGTAGCACCAAATATTAGTAAAATATTTTTTTGCCAATATATATTTTATATAGGAAGTGACAGATTTTTTTTTATTTCATAAATATTGCTAACTAATATTTTCCGCATATTATCCAATAACATATGTAGTATATATTTATTTCTTATATAGGTATAATATTTTTTTCAAATAATATATTCCATATAGGAAATGACAGATTTTTTTTTATTTCGAAAATATTGTAATTAATATATAGAGCATATTGAGAAATACTGGTTTTCTTATGTTGCTTTAATATTGCTAATCCATATACATGTGGATGGTCTCGTGAAAGTATCTGCTATATGATTTTCCATTTGCAACAATAATATAAGCATTGATTTAATATCAGAACTCAAATCTGATCTCAAATCGAATAGGAAACAATTTGGAATCGAGTGTGATTTCAGTTGGATGTTGACGCTAATAAACACTTTCTAATTATTGCTGTAAAACTTTAGAAAAATTACATATGAGATTATGTCACAACACCATTCCTATGTACAGTAGAACCTCCGTATCCGGACTAATTGAAGGCTAACAGTGTCTGGATAATGAAAAATCCTGATAATCGAGAAGACATAAATATTACATATGAACTTTTTTTGTCATATAATTCCGGTAATGAGAGTTCTACTGCAAATAAAAATATGGATAACAAATTTAAGCAACACAAGATACCAGTAATCTCAAGATACTCTACATATTAACAACATACATAAAAAAAAAAAGGTTAATGCTGGACGGCATACTTCTACAAGATAAAAAAGTGTGCTAAATTTTTTTATTTCAAAGATAAATAATTCAAATGCACATTACTTAGATATACAAGATTTTGATTGCGCTAGGTATACTGATACTGTCTTTTTAATGATTCATCTGGTACCCTCGTATGTGGATCTCATCCTTGTGGCAACTGGATTAAATTTTATACAACAATTGGACATTGTTTATCAGCAAATATTCCATACCTACAATCGCCTCAAGACTTCTGCAACACATCAACTTTTGTATAAAAACATCTTACTACTCATATACTGTACAACTTACCACTAAACTGGGGTGCTCGTAGAACTTAGACCGCTGATAGCTAAAATCGAAATATTCACGTAATATATATTTTTGGCAGTATTTTAAACCTTGATGGAAGTTTTTATGCAACTATTGTATTAAGGAAACAAAATTTAAATAAAACAATACAAAAGATGTATATAATTATTGCAATTATTGTCTACTTTTAAAAGGCCTTGCCTACCTGTATCAACGCTGTCATAACAGCATTCATCTCATTCTCGTTGTTTCATCCTTGTGTCATCTTTACTACAAAAAAATCTTGTTAATGTACTGCATCGTGTAACCATTCCTCTTACCATCAATTACTGTTTTTGCTATATTTTGCAATATCCCCAATATGTTGACCGATATTTTGATATTTGTTATGCATATCTCCATTCTGTAGGCTGCTAATTTCATATTTTTTAAGTGTGTGTTTGACCAAATGATACTTATGACAATTTCGAGTTGGACGACATACCTCTATCCTGTAACATTATTTTTGTAAACAAGCAGTAACACCTGCGTTGTAACAGTTCTTAACTATTAAATTATAATTACGACACTTACCAGTTGTCAATTATAACCAGTGCAATGTTTATTCACGACTTCTGTTCTTATAACCCACAATCATGGACCACAAAACTACACACCACTGCTATGACTCCACTCACCACTCACGTGATGCACACGTTCTTGTCGCTTGTTTACGATACATATATGCACTAACTCACGTGACTCAAAAACAGCAAGTAGGATTGGACAACCGCAGATGAAAAATTTGTAAAACCTTAAGCCAGTAATTTAATAGTTCAAATACAAATTAAAATAATAAGAGAAAGATATTAATTTTTGTTAAAATAGAGTATATTTTGTACATGCGTTATTCTACTTAAAAATATATTATTAATTCTTTCAATATTACGAACACGAATTATACATAAATGTTTAAGATATGCGATTAAAATGCTGTTAGAAGCCATGAATTAAAATTTTTAATAGATAACCGAAATTATGATCAACCCAATCTGTGCTTTGTTTTTTACATGAATATCCCAAAGTGTACCAAACACTACTTTTGTTGGTTAAGTAAAACCTGATAATATTTATCATGTATGTAGATATAATAGTTGTTAAATATTAAATTCATGTTGTATAAATATTGTGTGCTATACATGATTATATTTCCCATATAAAATAATATTAAATAAATATTTTCGTAAAACCAAAATAAGATATTGGAAAACGATTATAAAATAAATATTCAAAAAATATTTTGCAATCAATATTAAACTCGCAATATTTTATAAATATTGCTTATATGTTGAATGTTAACTTTGGGTTTGGAATGTGTGATATAAATATTGTTTCCATGTATAATAAATATGATTTTTAATAATATATGCACAGTTATAAACAAATATTATTATAAATGTGTTGTTTATGTTGGAAATATTTCTCATACATATAATATTTGTAAAATATAAAATAGATATTTTATAAATATTGTGTGCTACCTGGGTAGGCATAAATTCGGTATCATAATCGAATCGCGTCTAACTAGCTTGTGATTCTTCTGCGAACACAGCTATTGTCTGAAAAATTTACTTTTCTGTTTAACGTTCAATAAATAGGAGTATGTATAGATTTCTAAATGTAAACACTTGTCTGTTCAATAGCCTCTTTGCCTGAGTTTTTCTCGTTATTTTATTTGCTATTTTTTTATCATCAAAGGCATGCGCCGCCGTCACGACAACACGTGCTTGTTATACTACGCTCGCGCAGTTCATAAATGGTCTATACCTTTCTCTCTCTTTATTTATATTCCGCTTTAAACCTGATGCAAGACTTTTGTGTTATACAGGGTGTATCAGATATAGAGGTAAATATTATAATATGTAGCAGCTGTAATCATTTACGATCAAAAAGTCTTAATGCACAGTTCTATCTGTAAGCATTAACGAGAAAAAAAAATATTTTATAAATGCCGTGGGCTAGAGCCGCACCTGCGCCCAACCTAAATGCTGTTCCGAATATACCCCCACATACCACTATTATTCAGCTATTACCGCTGTTAGTTTTGTGTGGATCGCCGCTTGGAGTGCAAGCCACTTCGAACATTTAAATTCTTCCCGTCTCGAAAAAACGATCCTTTTCAGGACCATCATGATTTCATATAAAGAAAATCGAAGCTTGATGCATCGGCAAAAGCGCGGGAATTTTCGCGCGACATCATAGTAAAAAGGCGTGCTTGCAAATTTTCTGTATCTACATTTATTTCTGTGTAATTCGATTCAATTCGTTTTGCGTTATATGATTAAATAAATCCGAAAGAAATAACTCAGGTTCATGTGGTACCGTTTATTAGCAACTAACTCTCGATTCGACAAAGCAAAAGAAAAATATTTACGTTTTTTGTAACTACTGAAGTCGCATATCCGGTGAAACTCGAACGTCTTATCAGGATATTAAAAATAATACTTTGTAGACTTACGTAGAATGCTCTTAACAAAAAAGAAATGTTTATTTTATAAAAGGAAGAAATTTAAAATGCCTCAGTTTTGCTATTTTTACAAGGGCCTTTATTTATTCAGAATGACGTTAACTGAGCTTACGGCATACCATTAAGAATAATACTAAATGAGTGCAATGTATTTATACATAATACCACGTTTAGCGGGTGCTTAACATGACGTTTCCTTGCATCAGGCCCGGACTAAAGAATTTTTGGCTCTAAATTTTACTCTTTTTTATTCTTTAATGATGAAATCCGGTTTTGTGCTTTATATGTCGTGTAGTTAACACCCAAGCAAAATTTACTTTTTTATTTGATACAACCTGTATAATACTTCTAAACATTAGCAGACATATTTATTTTGCTCTATCGCCGTTTTTTAAAGTACCTACATTGGATATTAAGGGGGGTGATATATGTGATTTTTATAAGTTTGGGAGTTTTTTTTGTTGGCTTCAGTGTACATTTGAGATGTCGGGAAAGCTGTCGGTAGATGTAATTAGGTATTATTTTCAGATGAGTATAGTTCTTAATATTCGTGGAAATTTGTATGTATGTGAGTACATTACTTGCCATTTTTGGAAGGCCATTACGAGTTGGAAGAATTTTTTCCATGTTTTTTTTTTTCAGCGATAAAAATCAATGTGTGTGCAAGCTCTCATTGACTTCTACCTACCGTTAAAAGAACGGTGCGGGTCCTGTAACGAATAAAATCGATGTGTACTATTGCCGAGATGCTCTATACTGACAAGCAATTTGGACCAGTGGGTACACTATGCAGACATTTTTTATGGCTGCATGAATAGCATTTTTTAACCTTTAATTCATCAAACTTTCAATTCAAATTATTTTTCACACCAGAGGAATCTAACACACATTTAAAAACTAGCAGCACAAACAATAGCTGTGCGCTATTTAAAAAAGAAAGTAGTGTATACGATACCCAATCAATACATGTCTTGCAAATGGAGCTTTTAAAAGAATCGCTAGATATAGGTGCAGATATGGGATCGCGTTTATAAGAGAGGTATCTCTGAAGTCTGTCAATTAGTTCCAGATTGATAATAAAACCATTATCTCCAGAACCACTTATTAATACATGGTACTCGAATTTGATATTGAGTTCCGTGCCGGCAGTCAGCAAGCTCCTCCTCTCGGCATCGGCAAAAACAAACATGCCGACGTCTCAATCTGGCGACCCATAATCCCCACTCCTCCGTCAGACCAACCAGATTTGAATTTATTCCGCCACGCCCATTTTGCCATTGGCAGATGTGAGGATACTGAGTGAGATGTAGAGTGCCGGTACGTTACGGGTCGGCAGGACCGAGACAGAAAACTGTTCTTGTTAAATTGATTTTTTGAGAGAGAAAGAAAGAACGAACGAGACAACCGTGGTCGCATTAATAGGTTGTGAAGAAAATTAACAATAACACGAAAAAGGGAAACGATGACCAAGGCAGTCCTTAATTTAAATCTATATTACGGAGCAGGATAGATCGTAACACAAAGATGGGTATTGAAAATGAGATGTTTATGAGAAAATAAATTAAGCATCAAGTGCCCTTCTTTTAAACATTTTTATGGTCCGTGTTAGCTTTACAAAATAAAGCACGTCACCTATTTACTAAGCAATTAAACTTATCTTACATTTTATTTACTTCTCCAAAAACAAGATGCGCTTTTAGTTAGGTCAATTGTCGTTTTTCCGTGATATTAGCCGTATTCTTTTTACCGTCTGACTTAGCTTGTCTTAGTTTTGTGAGTTAAGCTACGAGCTATTCATTAGGAATAATCAAACCAGCCGACTAACTGCGTTTCTAGAGAGTAGCTCGTAGCTTATCTCACAAAACTAAGACAAGCTAAGTCAGGTGGTAAAAAGAATTCAGCTATTATTCTAGGGAATTAACGAATTAACATGGACCTTTGTTTTTATTTTCTCATGTATACTACTCACACTTTTCAGAAATTCAGATTTAAAGCTAAATAATTACAAATCAACCTAACCCCGTGCTCCACCTAAAGGGATTATACGAGCCTACCTATTCTTAAGCACCTACTATACGGCTTCCATCAACAATTGAAATGTTCATATTCTAATTAAATAATTTGCCTATGATTGTTAATAACAAAAATATAATGCAGTAAACTTGCAATTATCTGAATACTACTTTATGTGAAACCCTGAAATAAGTGAAATGTAATTAATTCACATAATCAGGAGTCTACTGTAAATCGGTCAGCTATCAGTTATAATATTTGCGCCCATGGAACGACTTTAGCTATCTCCCAGCATTCGCTAAGAAGTAAGTGAAAACCATGGCAAAAACCTTACTTTGGGAGCCTAAACGTGCAGGTGATTAATATTCTTTCACTCATAGCGTTTTTGAAAACACAATAAGCTTCTAAAGAAAACTATTAATATAGTACATAATTTATAGGTACCAAAAATAATTTCATACTCAAATGCTACTGAATAGAACACTTGAATCATTTTTCAATTTTATTCTGAACTGTAACAGCCCTCAATTGAGGACAGGGGGTAGGGACCTTAAAGTGCAATTTCCTTGTTTATTGAATTATAAATAGAAATGATCCAACTCGACTTTTACTGATGACGTGTAAACAACGTAAAAATGCCTTTTTACGCCCATTTGCACAATCATGAGTTAAAATTTAAGTTTTAAATGAAACTATATTTTTAAGCCCCCTTAAACTACTCAAAATTTAAGTGATACATAAACTGCCATTTAATGAATGAATGAATAAATTGCCTAATTAATTGATCACGCAATCATTTTCTAAGTTTGTGATTATCAATGTCTGAAGCTGAACGCTTTTTAAGATTAATACAAACGTAAACAAATTTCTGAATCGTATTTATTGTGTGTCAGAGTTGTACCTATTGTACAACTGCAAGTACTGTTGTCGCAAAAAAAAACAGGATAACTCTAAAATAGGAGATCAGGAACTTGAATGAATTGGATTCTATCATGGATGGGCTAATCTATATACGAACCTGACAATCCTCTTTACAAATTTAACATCTAGTTTCTCTAAGCTTTTGTCTTCACTATCACACAAATAAACGTTGATTCCAGTGGTACCTAGATCAGTCAATTTGCAGCAGAGACCTGAACCCAAACAAAACAACCGTTCTGGCCTAGTTTCGATCTAACGAAAGTGAAAAATTTCGGTTCTGCATGGCCCGGCTCCGATAACGAAATTATTTCAGTTGGATCCGAAAAGAAAAATTGTTTTAAACGGTTTTTTTTTTTTGCGTTCAGTCCTTTAGTGCAATATACTATTGCTTTCGATTGTATTTAGGTATGTCATTACAGTCTGATTTGAGGAGAACTTTTTACTAATAAATAAATTTATTCCATGCATTAAGTGGCTAAATAAGTCAATGGAAGTGAACTACAGTGAATGCCAAGTACCTATACACATTAGTGACGCATAAATATTCGTATTTGGTTTGTGTACCCTTTTTTTTAGAATCGTCACAATGCAAATAAGCATCCATTTTTTTTTTGAGAATATAAATAAATAAAAAAAAATCTGAAAACTGTACTATAATATTAACGGTCAAACATTTGTTTTCTTTTTCGTAAGTTACTTTAACTGTCAAAAATTATTAAAAAATAAGTAATAATAATAATAATAATAAAACCTACTCTGCAATTTTTTTTTCTTTTACCCAAGAGGAAATCCATTACGGACGAAGTGTGGGACTCCTGCATCTGCGGCCACGAAACACACCCAGAACCGTCACGCAACATCTCATCAGGTGTGCCCGGTGTGAGCTATCTGCATCCTCCACTTCTGTTAGGGTCTATCTGCCTCGTTCTCTCTTCCAGTTCTTTGACCTTCATGATAGCAGAGATCATGGACTGGATGTTTCTCCAATTAGCTGGGGTTTCAATCATGCTGACTATAAGGGTCTCCGGTGTAAGTATATATCCTATTTTCACATAGTATTCTACCCTCACACGATCCCACCTTTGGCACGCAAAAACGGCGTGCTTCACGGTGTCAATTTGCCCACAATAGACGCAAGTGTCAGTGTCGTCCTTCTTGAACCTCATAGCATAAGCTCTGAAGATACCGTGTCCGCTTAGGACCTCAGTAAGATAATAATTCAGATGTCTGTGCTCACAGCCAATCCAGACTCTAACATCACTTATTAGTCTTTTCCTCCACTGGCCAACCACATGCTCGGTCTCCCATCTCTGCTGCCATGTATCAACGATGTTACTTCTAGACTGAGACTTAACCCCTTCCATGTCCGCGCTTCTATGTTGATGTAAATGGATTCTTTCCTGGACTTGAAGGTCGATCGGCACCGTGCCCGTAATCACTTGGAGGGCTTTTCCAGACACTGTTCTGAATGCAGATGCCATACATAGGAGCATGTCCCTCTGAAGCCTTTGTAACTGTGCGTTGTATTTTTTAACTTCAATGATCTTGCCCCATACAGGAGCTCCATATAAGATGACGTTGTTCATGGCACTGCACAATATGGCGCGCTTTAAGCTACCTGGTCCTCCTAGGTTAGGCATCAGTCTTGTTAGCTTCGCGAGCCTATCTTCCACCTTGATGGTGATTGCTCCAACGTGCTGGTCGAATTTCATCCTGTCGTCCATGGTAATACCCAAATACCTCAACCGTCCTGGCCGGAGTTATTTTCACCCCTTCAAGTTGGAAGGAAACATGCTCTCTTTTACGAGGAGCTTTCATTACCACCGCTTCCGTTTTTTCAGGTGCAGGGTCAGCTGGTGCCTCCTGATCCACTCACTAATCCGTGCGAGAGCGTCGTTTGCATTAGCCATCAATACGTTCTCATCGTCAGCGCCCACTACCAGAGCTAGGTCATCAGCATAAGCGATGCTTGCTGCCTGGCCGGCAAGTTCCAACGACAGGATGTCATAATATAATATATTCCAAAGCGTCGGCCCAAGTACCGACCCCTGCGGGATTCCCTAACCGATCTTCATTGCCTCTGCCTTGTCAAGCATTATCTTTCTATTGGTCAAGTAGCTTGTTATCAAATTGACAAGAGAGTCCGAGATGTTTCGTTTTCGCAGCTTCTTAACAATTAAATGATGACTGGCCGTATTAAAAGCATTCCTGGTTTGATATTCTTCCGCTATATTGATAACTGTTTCCACGGCCTCAATGGTGGATTTGCCTTTCCGAAATCCATACTGATGAGTGTGCAGACTTCCCCTTTCCTCTATCTCTTCTTGCAATCTGTTCCTATCACCGTTTCCAGTATTTGCTACCGTGTTTAACAAACAGAGCGGTCGATACTACAATATTAACTAAGAAATAAGAGATAATAAAAAAAAACATTGAATTGCTGCAGCTGACCGATATCAGAAATATTTCTAGATAAATGTTATGGATTCATGTTCTGATTCAATTTGTAAACACATCAGGGGATAACACACTTTACTGATATAAAGTTGACACCGTAATTTTTTGCCTGTGTAGTGCGGTTAATCTAACTCTTAAAGCTTGCACAATTTACAATTCGATTTGTTCTTCATCGACACATAATCAAAATGTGATAATATAACATCCTGATTATTTTAGTTATGTGCAACGTTAGCTATCCTTCATCCCATGCTGTTTGAATTAAAACTTGCAACTAATCCACAGCGGGCACACAACTCTCACAAGCATATATTAAAATATGTCACTGTTTCTTTAATCATTTCAGATGGAAACGTAAAGGTAAAATTAATATGCAAAAACATTGTTAGGCACCCTGTTCTAATTGAGTTTCCAACGGCCGCTTACAGAAAACGCCATCAACCAAGCGAAGATTCCTATACGAAATTATATGCCGCTAAATAAATCAAAGAACTGATAAAAACCCATAAGAACTCTTTTAATTTTTGGCGCTTGCGGTTCAGAAGTTAAACGTTAAAGAAGGTAATTTAAAAATCGAATATAGAGAAAACAAAATGTTGTTCCCCAGTTTAGCCTTCAAAGCGGCTTCAGTGCAGGTCCCTGTTTGGCAGTATCGATTTATACAATTCACTGATTTAACTAAGGTTGAATACTAGTTTTTTGATTACATACTTTGTTTTTAACTTGCTTAAAATTTGATCTATGCTTAAACCATAATGTTAACTGAAGGTGGTGCAATTATACATTATATTAAACAAATCTAAATACTTTCTTAGCATCTTGCTGTTGATACGTTTCCAACTTTTTTTGTACCACACCACAATAAAATTTCATATCAATTTTTTAAGATCAACAATCACAATGATTATTTTATATACAAATTACATCTACACTTTATGTGTTAGAAGGGGTTTGATTACAGTACCTATGTGTTTTTCCTGAAAAAATAATTGTTGTTAATCATTATCTCTATGGTCATGAAAGTTTTATTAACAACTTATTTTATATTTCCGGATGTTTGATCTTTATTTTTTAGTATATTTAACATTGCAATACCCATTTATAGTTCAGCAGGAAATCATTTGATGCCATTAAAATTGTGAGATTGATGCCTCCTATTCGTATAAACTTCTTTTGCTAAGTAAGATAGAGAATAATTTTTTCTACAAAAATATGGCACGTCACGTATACAGCTTCGTAATTAGGTTTTCAACGGAATCTTCAATATCGAGTTACTAGCTTACTTTTGCGCCACGATGACGAAGATTTATGATGCTGTGTTAATATCAAAATAACCATAACATAATATTTTTAACTGTGATAATTTGGAAAATGTATTTAGGAATACTTTTTCATAAGCGATCATAAATTTCATGCCTGTTGCAACGATTGCAAAATCTCAACGTTCAATTACATGTCGTTGCAATTAGATAGGTAATAAAAACTCTTGATAATCGTAATAATAAACCAAAAATAAACTCTAAAAATAATACTTAACAAACTCTTAGCAAACTAACAATAAATATAATAATAAATAAATGTATTTCTGCTTTTAACTGTAATAATTAGGAGTAATTTTGCCGTCCTGCCGGCCTTTTCAAGATCTAATATCGACATATGTTCGGTGAAAATGCTCGAATCTCGTCCTCTACTAGCCTAATTGGTAAAGCGCCCGCCCGGCAAACGGGGGGATGTAGGCTCGAATCCTGCGGGAGGAGAAACATTTTTCTTGGAAAAATTACTTCTAATTATTACAGTTAAAAACAGAAATACATTAATTTGTTATTTCCTTACTGTAAAAATTTTGTAATCTTTGAATAAATATAATAGTAACTTCTCTTATAAAATTCTGCAATAAAGAAATAAAAAGGTAATAAAAACATTAAAATAAACTCTTAATAAACGTAGTAGTAAATCAAAAATAAACTGTAAAAAAATTATATTTTTAAAAAAGTAAAAGAGTCTAATATTTTTTTTTGAAACGATGCTGAAAACATTGTTGCGTCCATTAATTTTCTTAATGTTGCGGTTTTCTCTAGCTTCGTTATTATACGCAATAATTGCATTTTTGCGCGCGCTGTCTACGGCAGTAGCAATATTTTGTTTTCCAAATAATTTAAATTTGCATAACGATGAAATATCTTCTTTAGACTTAGATTTTTAAATCTGTACAACCTAATTTTGACCACGTTTCGGTTTGGTTACAAAGAAGTAAACATGACTAACAAAATAATCTTTCCGTTAATTGAACCCGTTAACCAATCACATTTAGCGTACTATAATGAACTAAAATCACGATTTTGTCGATTACCATCGTTAGATACTACAGATAAATTAGGTCGTGGTTTCCCAATTTTTTGTACGATGTGTAATTTTGTCTCCATGTTTCAACAACTATAAGAATTTCTTACGAGCCAGTCGATAATATCTTTGCAGCTTCTTATTTCGCTCATTATATCCATTTTCTGTGTATGAACAAAACTCACCTAAGAAAACGTCTTCGTACTGGGAGTCGCATGGACCGTTGCGTGTCAACGTTTTAGAACCGATAACGCACGATAACTGCCGATCTCATCCGAACTCATCTAGGAGGCAAGTCCCCGACCATACGTATTTACTCTATAAAGTGCACATGCACTTACGGGGACAAATTTGTGGCTAGCCTTCTCGCTTACTATTATAATGCGTACGGTCAAGTTTCGTGCATTATATTGGAAATTTGTTTGCATTTTTAAATGAAGTAATGAATAAATATACTGTTTGTTATATTTTTTTTCCAAAATTGATTTATTTTTAGTATATAGTCAATGCTTAAGCATTATTTTAATAGATAATAAACGCTATTTACTTCATTAAAAATAATAGGGGAAGTTAAGCCTCCGTAGCCTTTCCTTACGACCCGCCACTGTTTGGCAACCGCGAGTCGTGTTGTTCAAGGATTTTTTTCACGGAGAAATAGGTGATGGTATACGTATTTGATTTTAACCTAACACCACTGCGCGGGTCAAGAAATTGTTGTAAAAGCCGCGAAACGAGATTAATATTTAACTTTTAAGTTTTACTAATTGATAGAAGTAATCATTACAGTTATTAGCAGAAATACATTAATTTGTTAATAGAAGTAAAATTATAGGAAAAGGATGCTAGAAGGAAAATATTCTATTTCAGTATTTATTAACATAATTACATATATGTTTCTAAGTCAATATTTTAGTCATACCTATGCAAGAAATTGTGAATATTTATAAAATTGTATTGACATCCGAAAATCGCACAAATGGGTTGATTTAAATCGTTCTAAATCATTAATTTTTTCGGAACAACTTTGAATTGAAGTAACTGGACAAATTTTAGTTCAGTGTAAATGAATGAAAAATGATCATTCTTTGTGTAATGCTACATTACATACACGCAACACCGTTAATCGTAGTTGCACGTTGTTACACCTTTATGTCATAGTTCGGTGCGGTTCCTGCCTTACATAAATTGACGCACACACCAAAACTTGCACTTTTTTTAGAACTTTTGTAAATCAACCCCAACACCTTGTGCCCAAAATGTTATACACAATAATCGAGTATACCTAATGAACGCAGCGTCCAGTCAAGGATTATCTAACAGGTCCTCCAATATGCAACATGCTTTAATTTTGAATTCTTTCACACATACAGCAATAGGTATCCTTTTAAAATCAACTCGACTCATTTCGCTAGCAATACGACACACGCCAACACCGAGTACATTTATCAGATTATTGGCACTAATTGTTTCCTTATTCGGTTAGGTCAGAAGGTTACTAAAGTAAAAGTCCCAATTACTGACACTTTAAGGCTTTAAAGGATAGAATAATATCAATGTTTAAGATTCCAAGGTAACACTGGAAGAACAATTTTGATTTTTAATCTTAAAATGAATGTCTCTGGGATTATTTCCAATCGAAAGCTACGCTAAAACACAGCAAAAGACACTATTATAGGAAAAAATGCAGGGAAGGTGGCAGTAAATAAGACAGAATCAGAAATTGGTACATTTACCTTAGTATGTTGTGTTACAACGCTGCCAATTGTGTAGCTTGCCGGAATTTCTTGATGATGCCAAATGTTGCCACCAAAGACAGCGTTTCACGACGAAATATTTCTTTTTTTTTGTATTTTCAATAGTACTGGTTTATTTCTGTCGTATTTTAAATATTATTCTTACAAAAAGTTAAAAACATTACGGGTGATTTAACTACAGAGCCCTTTTTCGTCTTTTCGCCTTAAAAAAAAAAACGAAATAATATTTGAAAAGGCTTCTGTGTCGACAAACTATAATTCATTTCGAAGAGTTTTGTTAAAAAAAAAAGAATTCTTTGTCAACTTTTTGCGTAATGTTAAAAACTAGATTTAGGCAAAATAGGCAAGCGACAATACACTATCGATCACTCTTAAATTTGCAATTATTACTAGAATAAAATACACAAAATTTGTTTGCCCTTATGGGCATCTCTAAACTAGAAATCAAAACGAAGTGGCACATATATTTGTGAATACTATGGTTCAGGTCAGTTTATACATATACTTGAGCGAATGAATAAGATCGTTGAATACCCAAATATGTATATACTGTTTGTGTGATAAATAATTGGAATTGTGTCTGATTTTCGGATTAATTATTACTCTTTGCAAATCTTTTATCGTAGTAACGCCATGGGGTTTGCAACATGAAGTCTGTTATTATGCAGTTACAATTATACTTTTAATATTTAAGAAAATTTTTTGATTGTAACATGTAATCTAATGCTTATACCGATTGCTTATCAAAGCATCATACAATAGTCTTCTCTATGAGCAGTTTTATTATCTACGAGATCTCCGCTGAGAAGAAGTAGCGCCATTGGCTGGCGCAGTTGGAAAATGAAATTCAAAATTTTAATATAGGTGCGTGTTACAATATCCTTATATATATTTTGTAGTTATAATGTTTCGCAACACGAAATTTATCTCTGGCAGCAAGTTAAAAATTTACAGAAGATCCTACCAACGCAATGTGCTTGCACACGATGTTTTGAGGTATATACTATAAAACTCATGCAAATTTAACAACAGGTAGTAAACGTCATTTTCGAAAATAATCCGCTTACACTTTGAAAAGATTTCTACAAAAATAATGGAAAAATTTTCATATAAAAGAAAAGTGCGAAGATATATAGCTTTGAAAGTAATGGATTGACAATTTTATTATACTGAAGATACAGAAAGAGCAATGTCTGCCCTCTAATATGCATATGAAAGAAGGCATACTCATTTGAATGTTCGACTGTTGTTAAATTGCTTACGCTAAGTGCAATTATCACATTTAGACACGAATCCTCCTCTCTCCAAATATAAACGGCATCTTTAGTGTAAAGTATTATTTTTAATAATACCGTTACGAAGTAAATTTAGAGAATAATCTTATCCAATTACATTGATGTTTGTAAATTTACAGTTCATACCAAATACAGCTGGTTTACTTTAAAAGCGAGGTTACCGTAAAGATACTGTAAAACAATACAGTTATTTTTTATTGGTTTTTATTCGTGCTTTTGTTTTAAGAAAGGATTTGTGGAAAAATGAAAATTGTGGAAATCTGCAAGTGTATTAATAGATCTTTTCTTTTTATGGCGATATGAGCAATTCTCGAAAGATAACACTACTTTAAAATTTAAAAAAAATCTCCTGATGAGGTCCCATTATATTTTTCTTATGTCTTTTGGCCCGCTGAACTCTAAAATCACATTATTTTTTTTCTATGAATACGTTTTCAAGATATGAATTTTTGAATTGCTTGTTGATTTCTCGGAGGTAATTTGTTTACTTAGACCATATCTCGAGTTAGAAACGATCGATCTAATTGTAAAAAATACCAAATTAAAGATAATCGAATTATTTTGCAATCAGTCAGCAGTTTCATTGCAATCAACCACATTATGAGAAAAAGGTTGCTTTTCTGGCCAATATGATAATCTAATATGCACTCTATCGCCAGGAAAAAGTAGAAATCGTAGAAATATAGCCACTTTGTATTTTTTTCCATATAGTTAATGTACTTTTACGAAAATAAGATATTAGGATTTCCTTCGCAAATAACTTGTTCTTTTCATAAAAGTAGAAACTTCCCTTAAAAAATAATAACCTGGGTATACTTGCACGATATCCTCTCTTTCTAGAGAGAATGAGTTTGTAACGTTCATTTTTGCTTAGAGCTATTCAAAAATTTAAAAATTCATATCTCGAAAACATATCCATAAGGAAATAAGCAATTTTTGAGTTTAGCTGCCCAAAAAAGATAATCAAACAATAACGCCGTATCCAGTTGTAAAATTGCTGTAAACTAGTAAGAGTTACTGAGAAGATTTCCTTCCATTATGTTTTTATTGTAGTTCTGCGAGATTACTGAAATGGTATTTGCAAAATAAAAGTTAATAGATTGTGGAATCTAGGTTAAAACAAGTTGGAATTTGGTGTGGATAACATTTATCATCAAATAATATAAAAACTTTTAACCATTAGTTATCAGTTTCTATGAATAGATAGAATGCCATCCATTTAGGCTTTCAATCTAAATAAGTAATACTCCAACAAACACTTTATAGATAATTCCCAATATAACTCAATTACTGTGTAGCATTAATTTCGATATAATCAATCAATATTATTTGCAATTATTAGGTATACTGGTTTTATGCAGTACTACAACATTAAATAATGCGAATAAATGCGTACACCTCTTATCGTATCTAACCTGTTTGACGTAACGGAAAATTTATTAATTTTTCACCCGAATTGTATTATTAAAAATATTATTTCAATTACACGGTAGTATGCCAGTAACCGATAAGGAATCAGCTTTATCATTTTAGATTTTATCTGCGCGATCTGTCATATCTGTTCAGCATTTCTCCTCTTATTTTCCGTTCGCCGCGTATAGATCGGCTAATGTTTAAACGAATAAAACGCCGGCGCAAATATTAAAAAGGGCAAAGAAAAACAACCATCGTTTTCGTATCATAAATATTTCGCATAAAGAAGCTTAATGCCCGGCAACTAAAGTCTTGCACGTTGGGCCACACACCAAGAATAAGCGGCACTGCTGCCGGCAAGCGAGACGGCTAGATGTGCAGTCGATATCGCTTACGTGAACAGAGACGGAAGATCCGTGGGCGGGGCAAAATTCCGGACCTCAAGTAATAAAGATGACTATTTTGAAAACTCACTCAGTTTGACAGCGTACTTATCCAAGTAAGCACTTGTTTAAGAGAGTGACTGTAAATACCCATCTTGGTGGTGCGTGCCATATAGGTACCTAATACTCCTTGGATCGATATGAGTAAATGAAAGCGTGATTTCGTTATGTTAGTGTATTTATAAGAGGCAGTAAACGTATATCAAAAGTGAAGAAGATTAGAAACGCTTATAAAAATTTAAACGCTGAAAGATATGGCGTTCGAAGATAGATCTAGCCCTAACACAGCATCCAGTCCGGCGCATGAATGCCTGAATTTAAACTCGCCAAATTCGCCAGAATCGAGCCGTACATCCCCGTACACGTGCACGACAATTTCCAATCAACAAGAAGGTAATAGTAGATCGTATACGTCACCGCTAAGTTCTCCAAAGACGGCTCACACAACTTTCTTCAGTATAACTTCTTACGCATTGTCTAGTCCTAAATGTGAACCGGAATCTCCACCATCACAGTCACCGCAACCGGAAAATTCAACAAATGTCAAATTTGAAGATTCAAATCCGTTAATGCAACAGAAAGAGAAGAAGGACTTTCTCGTTAGATCGTCGACAGCGATGATGGGCAGGTATTCTCCGAATATCTCTTACCCGCGATCGCCCAGTACCGATTCTATCGCATCTTGTAACCCATCGGAATCCTCTAGTTCGCCGCCTCCGAGAAATCAGGAAGAAGAACCCGCCATTCGCACCCTGAAGTATTCCATAAGGAATATCTTGCAGCCTGACTTCGGGAAGAGCGCCCTGATAAAGACTAAAACCTCGCCGAAAATAAACTTTAAACCGTACGAGAACATCGAGGATAATTTCGGCCAAGCGCCGTTGGGAAGCCTATGTCCACACCGTATCACAAATTGGCAAAACCCAAGATACCCCCAAGCCGAAAACACCGGAGCCGAAACCATTAACTAACATCGAATCAGAGGTAAAACCGGAAGAAGGGAAGGTGCCGACCCTGTGGCCAGCCTGGGTTTATTGCACTAGATATCCGGATCGACCAAGTTCAGGTAATTTTGTTTTTATTATCCTTATACGCGAATTAATAGCATCGTATGACGTAAATTATACTAAATAGGTGTTTCAATATCGCAAAAAATAAATCAACTAAAGAAATTTGAGGAAAAGTCAATAAAATATAATAAATTAACTGTAATTTACGCAATCAAAATAATCGAGACTGCATGGCAGTATCTAATTTTATCCGAAATAGATTACGGTGGAATCCTCACTGACGTAAAAAAATATTTCAAACAAATTTCGATTTGAAACGAATTAATATTGTGTGCGCTAATTTACTTGTAGTTCTTTCTTATTTATATAGTTTCCACAACTACAATCAAATGACTTATTGATCTACAAGAATCCACCTATATGTATATATCTAAATTACAACTAGATAATCCAGACAGCATGGAGCATTTGTATAATCCTTATTATAGAGATTACGATAAAATCTGTGCTGACGCAATAATTATTATGACTATAATACCTATATTTTGAAATAATTATACTTTTAACTTTAACTTTTTAGTGTAAGATATATGTATATATATTATGTACTTTTCCTCAAATATAAAAAGACCTTTGATTGATATCGTATTTAACCAAAACTAATCCAAACTGTCATGCGCAAATAATTTGAACCACACAATAACCCGTTTCGTTAAATGCGCGAAATATGCAAAGAAGATATTGAAGATAGACAGACAAATTGGAATAGTAATGCAAAATGTAATTCCTGAAATAATTGCGTGATGTCGTGTATTGATATCGATATGTTTCGATATAGCACCTCTTCACTATAATCTTTATAGCATGAATTAAGCTATTATTTATTATTTTATGGTTTGGCAATAAAGTGGTTGTACATGCATCTAGCTTATCAATCGCAATAGGGAAAGGTTATATATACTTCGTCGAAATGTAAAAAATTGCGAAATTAACAAATGCAAAACCAAATACATACTACTTTTTTATTTGAAGACACAGAGCCTAGTAAATTGAAATGTTATGTGCTAATTTATTTATATAACATCGTACAACAGCCTTAAATGTCGCTTCAATTTCTTCACATCATAAAACGACACCGATTGCCTGTTATAGATTATTTATGCTCGAAATCAGTATCGACAACATGTACGTATACATATCCCTATTCTCTTAAATCTAATAGGCAATCTACCGACTTCTACCATATAATGCCTTTCCATAATGTAATTTCCTAGAACAATATGCGATCAATTGTGTTGTTTTTTGATAGATTCTTCTTTAAATTTGACAGTAATTTATTGGTGATAATCTTGAGTCAACTGAAATGCTTTGTACATTTTTAGTTTTTAGAACGTACCACAGGAACCACCAATATTTTTTGTAAAAGATAAAAAAAATACTCAATATCATTTCTTTATATAACACAATTTATTTTTATGTATTTTTGTATGTTATAGTCTTATTTTCAACGTAAGTATTTTAGATAAATTAACTATTAAATAATTAAACCTGATTAATATTAATACTGTAGATGGTTCTGAAGGTGATCTGCTGGGCTGAAACATGTAAGCCAAATAAATCATTTTGAGATTGGGTATTCTTTTTTTATCCTTTACAACTTATACTACCCAGTCAATGGGACAAATTATGAATATTTTTGTGTAATCTTTTTTTTGCGTTTCATATATGCTTCCTTTGTTCAGAAACCTTAAAGTGGAAGTTGTCCTTAGGCAAGTTAAGCGTCTGGAGTTTATGCTTCAGATTTTTTCAATGTAGGTAATATTTCTTCCTGACCAACTCCATTATATGGTTCAGTCTCTGGAGATTAGGGAGGCTTATGGCTTCTGTTTTTAATCTTCTCCATATCAGATGTTCCGTGTACCTTTCGCTTCATTTTTCATCTTACTTCTGACCTTTCCCATTTTTTAGTATCTGAGTGCGTTTGTTTCGAAATTCTATATTCAGACATGTCCGTATGTGTCCCAACCACCGTAAATTCTACGCTTTGTCCATCCCTCGGCTCACTGTAGAGATCTCGTACCTCCTGATTTGTTCTTTTTAACCAAACATTTTCCGCCATCATATCTATCACTTTCTCCGCCAGATTACCAACCTTTCTCTTTTGCTTTTGTTAGTATCCAGAGTATCCACACTTTAGTGTCAAAAGTCAACAAGAGTACTACGATTATTTTTTATGTTCACAGTTCCATTTTGTTCAATATCCTCTTACTTTTTCATAATTTCATCGACACATTAACACTTTGATTTTCCATTAACAGCTTATTATGATGTTTTCTTTTTCCATCGTATTTGGTTTTCTAGCAAAAACAGTGCCCGTTCCACTTCTTCTAGTTTCTCAATTTCTCTCCTTGATTTCCTTTAAATTCGTTGTTTGTCCAACTCATATATTTGTTTTTTTTTCTTTAATTAAGTATACATAATCTCATCTTCTATTTTTCCTTAATCCTTTTTGCAATATTTGTTAGTTCTTGTTTACTTGTTCACAGGTGCTCAGATCTTTTCTATAACAAAGTAAACCTCACATTTTCATACTTCTCTTTCCACTTTCTTCAAACATAAGCTAAATAAAAGTAGTAAATCACCTCGACACAGTCTTTTTTGACCCCAAACCATTTGATGTTTATGTATTATTCACCCTTTACCCAATGTTTGGTTTCCTGAAGCATTGTTTTTATCATTCCAGTAAGCTTTTCATTGATTTCCAATTCTTTCATTGCCTTGTATAACGCTTTCCTCTTCACTTTATCATTGATTTGTTCAAAATCTACAAGAACCGGTAAAGATCGTTTTCCATACACATAACCCTGTGCCTTGATTTCTCTTAGAACATATATTTGAAAATTCTGCACATTTTCCTCTAACATTCCACTTAAACTAAATTATTTTTTTATTATAATGTTACTAGGATTTTATAAGCTACATTGAAAGCGGAGTACTTCTATAGTTTTGGCACATGTATCTGTTTTCTTTTTAAATACATTATCGCCACATGCAGTACTCCTGATATACATAGGTCAAAAGATGTAGTGTTACAGCAAGACCAACCAGTAGGAATTATACCATTAACGTTTTTAGATAGGCTACAGAATGGAATCTCGCAGTTCAAGGAAGACGAAAATGATTCCATTTTTACATCTTGGCATTGGTTAAGCATCACTATTAAACCAGGAAGCAGAAAGGAAATAACAGTTGAATTAGTATGTTTGTATAGCGGATACAGAAAAAGAAAATGTTTTTATTTCATTTAGTGCTATCTATAAATAAAAAAAACAGATACGAATTAGTCGAAAAATTTGGCCCCTACAACAATATATTAATTAAAAATGATTGAAGGATATGAAGGAAAACGGACGAGTACTGTGACTCGATTTTGTATAAATAGTGTCAATTCACGTATATTAAGATAAAGTGGGCAAGCATTCCAAATATTCAATAAAGTAAAGAGTATTATGCTCTGCTCTGCATATCATCCACTGCCTGGTTTTTAATAAAAACATCCTAGGGTATTGTTGTTCGTGAATATGACTACTATCTATAATTATTCCAAGAGAAATTTATTTATTAGCAAAAAGCATAAACGTGTGCTTACTAAAATATTGGCGTGATGACGTTGATCGTTCCTATTCTATAATATAATAAATTGAAAATAAAATAATCAATTTTGTTACAAAGAAATACTTTTTAGTCGAAATTTGCTGAAATCGCCTTGCTAATCGCAGGTTACAAGAAAGTATAAATTTGAAATTATTCTCATCAAGTACATAGAGGGCTAGCTGCTGTTTAGCAGAATGAGTTTCTTGTGCTGCCATCTATATTCATATGGTGTCTTTAATGATTATATTAGAATATCTCAAAGTAGATTACTACAATTAATAATCATTATTACACCTCTTTTAGACTTTATATGCTTTATTATTTTAAATCATATTAATCATTCATATCGGAAGAATCTTTCTTTGCAGGAAAATCTCAAATTTAACAAAAAAATTATTCTAACCAAAAATTTAGTTTCTAAACAGGAATAAATGTTTCTTTCAATATAAGAACATTAATTTCCCCTTAAAGAAATTTTGAGTTTTGTGTAAATATATTCAATTTTAAGGCATTCTTTGAGTATAAATAATATTGCTCAAAAACATAAATATTCTTAAAAGAATTTATGTTTTTTACTAAAGAAATCCGCTGTAGATTTATCCTTTAGGTCAAAGAAATAATTTTTTAGTAATAAAATTTCAAATCTAACAAAAAAAATCATTTTTCAATGAAAATAAAAGTCTCCATATCTTAGAAAGTAAACTTCGATTTAAAATATCTTTGTATTTTATTTTTTGGTTATTTTGATTTAGTGGTATATTCTTTGAATGGAAGCGACCGTATTTTCAACGGAAGAAAAAAAAAATGGAAAGAAGTATTTTTTTATTAGATTTGCGTTTTTTTTTTTTGAGTACAATGTTTCTTTCAAAGAGGTATATATTCTTAGAGAGAAAAAATCGTTTGGTTTAAAGAGTTTTCTATGCGGTGAATACTACTCACCCCCACTTAGGTCGAGATGGATATTATGGAATAACTACCTTCAAGACAAGCTACTTGTGGTTTTTTGCTTGATCGGATGGGTAGTTTTCGTGATATCGTGTAGCCTCAAAATAGGAAACGCATCCAATATATTGGAGTACAGTCACACCTATATCATCCGTTAGTAACGGATAATAGAAGTTTTACTATAATGAAACGTCTATATAAGTATAGAATTTAATATAATTGAGGAAGCCACATATCCTGTTCAAATAATAAATTAATAGGCTTGAGTTTGCTCTGGCAAAGGTCGTCTTGAACTAAAAAAAAATATTATCAAATTTAGTAAAAAGTCTCATGGTAATTTAGTTCAAATAATACTGAAATAGCGATATAGTTTTATTATCCTTGTTCTTAATAAATCCAAAAGTAGCATATTCTTGGAGTTGATTTGAACATCTTTTTCAATTAATAATGAACCAATTTGGTTAATTTTTGTATCATATTTTCTAGTAACATGTAATTCATATTGATGGTGGTTCACGCACAATTTTTAATATGTCGAATGCCTTACCGAGCCTGCAAATCCACTTCTACTGGATTTAAATGGATAAAACGTCAATTGTTCACCGCTCTTCTAACACATTGTCCAATAATCCGAGCATTCACGTTATCAAACAATAGAAAAATCAATAGCGCCCTGGTAGCATTACATCTGTATTTACATTAAAATTATTGGTTTGTTCACACGATTATATGTAAATAATAGTGATGTATTTAGAAAAATATTTATTTACCTTCGTAATACCTAATACTCGAAATTTAATAATACGCTTCGAATTATCTGATAAAGCCGGTTATATTACGATCAATGCCAATTGATACCGATTAGGTTTTCGAGATTTATGATTACCCCCGTGACACTTTTACAATATTTGTTGATGGAACGCAGCGGTAATAGATCGATAATATTTTTATAGCATTTTAATTTAACAGGCAATTAGATATTCGTCACGATTCCACAATTTTCGTAAATGAACTTGCAAAAGTTTATCTTGTTCTACTTATCTTTTATTAATATTACCTGAATTACTTATCTAATATGAAAATAATAATAGATGCGGTAACAATTATAGGATATATAGAATTTAGGCTAAGTCCTAAATTTCTCACAGGAATCCGGACCGTAAGCCTTTTGCAGAGCGAATCGCACCGGAACCTTATATTTTTTTGTAGATCAAAACCACCCATGCCCCATTTTAAACTAAGTGTAACAATTGAGCCGGCCCCGTCAAACATTAAAACGATCCTTTTGGGTTCTTTTCGGATATTTGGTTTATTTAGCATCTCGTTCTTTCGTACAAGAATCTTGGCTTGGTTGATGGCGTCCTCTGTGAGAGCTCGTTGCAAACTCAATTAGAATAGGCTCGCATAATATTTCTTGCATACTAACCCTACTTTTACGTCCTCGTTTAAAACTATTGAGTATAAAGTGGCCTATGCTAGTAAGTGCCCGGGATGTTGTAAACACATTGTCATTTAGGTAATTGCAAATTCTTTTGAGTTTCCTAAAACATGAGAAGAAGAATTGACACAGCACAAGTGGTTCACTTAAAGCTGAATTAGGTTAACATTGGCTTTTAACAATTATTTGCCGATAAAAGTGACATTTTGCAAGATATCAATACATTTTGTGTGCTTGATTTTTTTTACATTTTGTTCTATTAATTATTTTAGCTCGAGAAGGATATGTGATATATCGAAACGTAGCAACAAAAAGAAGAGAATAAACCAAAACTGAATGGCAGTTTTTATTTATCACTATCTTAAAATTGTTTGATTGGGTAAATAAATAGAAACTTGTACACTATTAAGTCAAAAATGTTTGTACGAGTAATTAATGTTAACATTAGTAATAAAAAAAATATCTGTTGACGTGGAAAATGTGTATATTTTGAATTACTTGAATGTATATTTTTAAAATAAATAATTATATTTTAAATAATCGTTAATAGTAATTCAAGAAATTTGATTTACTTAAAAATCATGCGAAAAGTAAAAATGATGACAGTGAAGAAGTAAAGTTATAAAATATAAGAAAATAAAATGTTATATTTCATAATTCGGAAATAAACGTGAACCCCTGTGTTTATACTTGAATATTTCTGGTTTGTATCAGCCGTAATTACTCATTTTCCCTTTTATTCTGTTTGCAATAAAAACGAAATATATACCTACTATAAAAATTAATACCTGGGAGAAGGTTGATCTCTTTCAGATTATTAATAATTTCGACGTTTTTTTTCTTTTTTCAAATCAACTCTTATTTCTTAATTAATATAAATAAAACACTGATGTTTTTTACTTAAACAGTGAATAAGTATTTAGATGTAAGTAAACAATAAATTAGTTGTTTTATCCTTTCAGATTTATTGTTCTAATACCTTAAAGAGGTACATATTTCGGTCCAATCTGGTCATCTTCAGGTTTTTAAACGTCAATATAAAACAAAGCAAAGTATTGCCGATGATTAAAAACTAGATAAGGAAAAAAATCATCTAAGTAACTACTATTACATACCAGTTCACTGGTGTAGAGAGTGCAGAGGGTAAATGCGAAGTTTAATTCTGACACTAACATCAGTAAATTGATATCTAGTAGTAATTAGTAATTACGTAGATGATATTTTTCCTTATATAGTTTTGGACGAAACAACTATAATTTATTATTTAATTACATACAAATAAAATAAGTTTTTTTGAAGTGTGCACATCTTTATTTACTTCCTAATATTTATTTTATTTATAATCTTATCAAATAAATTTGGGTGTTTGTTGTAAGCGCGATTATTCAAAAAAGTGCACAAAACCAAGATTAATATTTGTACGTTTCTAGTGCACCGTGGATATTTAGCATCTACTGTAGGTCATTTTTATTAATTTATTTAATCACTTGTAGAGACACCATGGGACAAATGTATCATAGTAAGAAATCCTGATCGAATGAGACTATAATATAAATATAATAACAATTGAAATTTGCCAAAATTATTACAATAAAAAATTGGACTGAAAAAAAACAATTCTTTTTCCGGAACAAAATAATATTTTCAATACTAATATACACCACGGGCCATAAGCGTTTACCCACCCCAAAAAATAAAAATAAAGTAAGATCAAATTATAAAAAAAAATTGATAGAATATTAAATAATAACTGATCTTAGTCCCTTTCTCTTCTTCTTCTCTGATGTGTAGATCTGAAGATGACACAGCAGCCGAAACATGTAGTCGAAGAAATTTAAAAATAAAAATAAGTAAAATCGGTTATTACTTGATATTCTATCAATTTCACACTTCATTAATTAGAACAACATGGATATAAAGAAAATATTTTGTAATTATAGCAAAAACTTTAATACTTAAAAACTACGATTTTTCTAATTTTACGAACAAAAATAATCATAATGATACTTAAAATTGATATTAATTCAAGTTCTCACCGTTTGCTCGTATTAAAGCCGCACATAGTTTAAACAGTCCCCCCAAGATCTTTGACAATGTTAGTAGCTCTATTTTGTTCTATACTTCTTGGTGTGGTTATTGTTTTGTTGGACAATAAATTTGCGCCAATTTCATTTATGTTTTAATATTTCTCTGCTACTTTTCCGATATACTAAGCCACTAATTGACGACGGGTTTCTGTGGACTTCTTCTTGTTTCAAAATATTTCACAAACTCTTGTGTATTAACTACTTCGCAATGTGAAACTTCGGTGCAAATTAAATATTTATAAAGGCATGTACTGACTGTACTAAAACTTATCGTAATAAAACTTACCTTTTTTATTAGTACTAGGTATTTTTGACATTTAGAGAGTAGGTTACATACATACCGGTCATTGTCCAAATTGTTGTAAACTAGCATTATGTAGGCATACAACTTACGGCATGGCGCGAGTGCATTATTTATCTCTCTACTTATTTAAAGCAACAACCCTTGTGGACGCAATCAATCGCAAGTAATAAGGGCGTGTAAACTGAGTAGATACAGCAGTAAGTTAATAAGTTTGTGGTGCAAGGATCTTGGACTGCGGTGGAGTGATACGAATAACCTGTCACAGTAGAGGTGCGAACGGGCAGGACCGGAAAAATCTAGATGCGGGCCGGGCTTTTTTATAATGGTGTAGAAAAATAATTAGTTGTTTACGATTTGACAATAAAACATAATCTAACATTTAACTAGAGTCTCAATTTTTCTGTTACTCGTCACATCCTACTACATTTATTTTAAAATTACCTGTACTCAACACTAAAACATAATATAACTCAAAAACTATTAACTCTGGGTGTAGCAAGTGTCATATCGAAACGAAAGGGGTCTTTAATCTGCATCGAATGGCGTAGGAAATATGCAAGGTGTTACGTTTGAAAAAGATATTGTCAACTGTTTTAAAATATTTAAGTTCATATTTTCTTTCGAAACACCCAGGTTTATAAAATGAAGATTTTTCCTCTTGGTTGAGCATCTTAAAATATTGTCACAATAATATCAAAGAATTATTGCAAAATAATTACAAATGTAGCAGATATAATTTTTTTAAGAAATTATTGCAAATGCATTTTTTTCCCTTTAATACTGAATATTACGAACACCATTAATTTAAAGCATAAGGTGTGTTGTACAAATTCACTTTATATTGCGCTCAGGAATCAAAAAATCTAACAATATATAGTGTGTTCCATTTAAAATAAGAAACTTACATAGCGTACCGTACCGAAGAAACTAAACACCTGTATGCATGAAAATAATTTTAGGTAATAGCTCGTGCTTTCCCAAATAACTTTTACTTAAAGCATTTTTTAAATAAGTTAATAGGTATACCGTAACTGACCGATTACAGACTGTTGCCGCACTCTGTATATAAGTACGATTGTGTATAAACGTCTTTGAGTAAATATTGATAAAAAATTAAGGTATTTAAACATGTAATAATACGCTCACTCCAATGAGACAGTCAAATACTTTATAGATGTTGATCACCTCGATGCCTTCCTATCTGTATATATATATACCAGAGGGTTGTCAGCAAAATTTGGACTACAATCGGTGCAATCCCATTAATCAACCTGTCATCAGATATGCTATAGAAGCCTTATCGTGTCAAACCTCACGTCAACTTTAGTTTATCTTATTTATGTATATTATTTGAACTCGAATAATACAAATACTATACATTTCGAACTATTCACGTTTCTAATTTTGAAGATAAGCTATTTTCGGATGAAAACTGACAATTATCACGTGTACCAGTGACTTTTTATAATAGGTACAGATATGCTGTAAACATTAACCATGTTATAACTACAATTGTGATTATGCCATGACATTAACTTTTTATTTCTAGATCTAGGGAGTACATAGTATATGTCCATTGCGTTAAAAGAACTTGTAATTTTTTTTAAACTTGAAATGACATGACACAAAGAAGTGGCAACGCAAAATTTAATTATGAAATAAGTATACAACTTGTTGACATATGTTACATTACGTTTTGCACCTAGTTGTCCTTACAAGCGCACATTCTTTTTCAAAACAAGACACATCCATCTAAAGTAATTCTTCTATTAATAACATGTAAAAACATCCCACAGAACATATACGTGTAGCTTAACACCGCATTCTCACGAAAGCATCTTGTTAATTTATTGTAATTCGTTTAACCTTACATATGTATTTTGGTTCATTTCTTTATCTGACTTAACGTGTGTATCTGATATTGTTTTTAATCTCTACATTATATTTTATTCATTAAGTACACCCGGAGATTTCTTATACATGGCTATTTAAATATCCTTTAGGAGAACCCAGTTATTTTTCTTGCAATACAACCAATTGTGGGTAAGTACAAATGCAAGTATGTTTATTTATTCTAAAATAAAAAATTAAATGCAACAGCAACTGCATTTTGCTGCTTCAACAGCCAATATCCATTTACTTCCATTTAATAAATTCATGTATCACTGCAAACCAGTTCAATTGGATTAATTAATTTGCAGCATATACTTTAAGAGGAAGTTTGTTTGGTTAAGAACGCTAATTATAACGCATTTTCTGCTTAATAATGTTGTTTACACAGAAAGAGGATACCATTAATTTTTAGCTTGTATATCGGCTTAATTGAATTTGCATGCATTTAACCGCAAGTGTATTACTTTTACGTTTTCTTTGACGAGAGTAAGAACGACGTTCATTAATTTGTGATTCGTTAAGTATTAGGCAATCCATATATATTAAAATATATAATACTAAACAATAAAATAGAAGAACAGAAACAAGCAGTGGACACAATGAAACATTGTAAAGCCCCTCGTACTGATGGTATACCTGCAGAGGCAATAAAGGCAATAGCTACCTCAAACCACACATGGCTATTAGACGTTATAAATCGGCAAGCATGTAGCACGAACTTTCCCTAAGGAATGCAAAATTAATGAAGTAGTCCTCCTACCCAAAAAGGATAAAAACTTAGATAACCCAGCATCGTATAGACCTCTATGCTTGCTAAACATCATCAGCAAACTGTATGGAATTATGATAAAATTTAGGCTATTAGAGGAAATTGATATAAAGGGCGACTTTGCGAGAAACCAGTATGAATTCAGAAATGGCAAATCAACCATAGACACGCAATCGAAAACTGTCAAGAAGAAAATTTCTGAATGCAGGCCATGATGGTGTGCATTGATCACAATTGACATACGTAACGCTTTTAACACGGCAGATCACAAACTGATAGTGGCTAAACTTGACAAAAAGGGCATAACCGGCTATATGATTAAGATAATAGCAAGCCATCTTACAGACAGGCAGCGTGCAGCTGACTAGATAGGAATTTATCCCGACAACTGCAGGGCTGCCACAAGGCTCGGAACTGAGGCCCATGTTGTGGCATGTCCTATTTGAAATTTTTGATGTGGAGTTAATAGAGAATAGGACGACGTAGGACACGCGCACGATTTGGCGGTAATTATGGCCGAGAACAATAAACATAGCCTTGTGATAAACGCAAATGAAGATTTCAACAGAATAAATACCTGGATTAAGGATAATAATCTTGAGTTAGCCCCGGCAAATACGGAGGCACTCATTGTGAAAGGCAAGTGGAGCAAAGACGATATTTATTTTGATATAAGCAGCCTTTAAAGTAAAGCCCAAGAAAAGACGAAAATACCTCGGAGTAATATTGGACCAGAGATTTTCTTTTGGGGAACATATAAAAGAAGTATCAAATAAGGCGGAAAAGGAGTAGCTATGCTGATGCGTGTAAGCCCAAATATTGAAGGACATCAAGTCGTGACATCAATTATATTGTATGCCGTGCCGATATGGTGCCCAATAATGGAAAAGAGGGTGTACAGCAATATGTTAGAAAAACAACAACGTTAAGTCCTGCTGAAAGTTGCACCGGGTTTTCGAACGGTATCAACAACTGCACCCCAAGTTGTAACTAGTACGGTCCCTATTGTCTTGCTAGCATATGCGAAAAAGAGTACGCATGACAATGGAGGCTTGATTGCACGGGACAGATCCGAACTTGAAATAGTAGACCTTTGGCAGAATAGATGAAGTGAAAACCAAGTAAACGCGCAGTGGACCAAGAAACGAATTCCGGAGATAAAATCGTGGGACAAGTGCCAATTTAAAAGAACAGATTATTATCTAACGTAAATTCTTTTTGGACATGGGGTTTTTAGGGCATACGGATACAGATTCGGCAATGATATGCTTTCTGGCAAGAAGAGGATACGGCGGAACATGCCATCTTCGCCTGCTGTAGATGGAAAGTCTGGAGAGAGCATACCAGCAGAGCGCTAGGGATCACAGTATCGTCTGATAATATCATTGAAATCATAATCCAATCAGAGCAGTACCGAGTAAATCCGTGACATGATGAGAAATATCATGAACATCAAAGAGATTGAGAACTACAAGCAGGAGCCGATCTCAGTTTAGACCGCGAGATATACTAAATTGAATCCTAAACTTCTAATCTTCCTTTTAGAGGAACGGGAGATGTAGGGAAATAAATAGACAGAACCTGCGAAAAGGCAGCTCAGAATACCTGATGTATATCTTCGTAACGGATTCCAGGTTGCAGGAAGAGCGTTTCAAGTGGGCTTCTTGCTTTGAATAGTGCTGGCCCATGCCAGCTACGTCCCCCATAAAAAAATACTAAACAATAATCATAAATACAACTATGTTTAAGCAAAATACTTTATTAATTATTTTAGGAACAGCAGCGTACCAGTAATTTAATAAAAATAACAAAAATGCCCACAAGAAAGAACTTTTTTAAGTGGATGATAGATAAATGGGAGTAAATTATAACAAAAAATTTGCATTTTTGCAATTAATTCATGTGTAGATATCCCATAGAATAAGAACTAGTACATTTGATATTTGAATGCCAATTCGCACCGATAGTTCGAAGATCAAAACATGCATTTTTCTATTTATACTCTTCCTCAACTGACAGTTGCAAGTTTTATATTTTTTTTCGACTACCAATAGGTGCCTTAACTTGTTGAAGATATCTTATACAGTAAGAAATATTTGATTAATTTTAACAAAATTTGGTTTGCCTAATATCCACATGCAAATTTTGTAAATTCCAAAAAAAAAAAACGAAGTCGACTTGACTGTAAACAGTTTATTAAAAATTTACAAACGACAAGTGTTAATAAGAATTATATACTTGCACAAATTCTACAAGGTTTGTGAATTTGTATAACATATTTAGATTTTTGGTTACTTAGTTATAGATCTTAATGATTCACAAATTACATTTTGTTAAACTTCAAGTATGATAGTTACTTGCACAAACTCTTCTGGCTGAATGTGCAAGATAAATTAACATACATTTTCAACTTACGCAACAAAAAGTATTTTGTTGAATTTACAATTAAGAAATGCATTTATATCATTGGATTGTAGTATATAGAACTGCCTACTGACTATGGAGCAGTATTAACGATAAACATACTTAACCTTGTACTTCCTACGATTGAGTTTTGTAAAACCAAGTACAATTTCTTCATAAATTTACACTTTTTATTTGTTAATGTAGCGAAAGGTAATAAGTGTAGTATTAGCGCAAAAAATAAAATTGTATTTACATATAACACATTTCTTACTACTTTTTTTACATTATAATTCCTGAACAAGAATTCACTTATTTCAAGGTAAATTTGCACGATTCTATCTCATCTTAGTATTTAACTCTAAAATATTATTATAGAGATTTTAAATCAGATCCAGAAATTTTAAAGCATTTAAAGACGCTAGCAATGCAACCTAACAGTCCATAATAATAATGCTTTAA
Source organism: Protaetia brevitarsis (assembly GCA_004143645.1). Taxonomy (NCBI): domain Eukaryota; kingdom Metazoa; phylum Arthropoda; class Insecta; order Coleoptera; family Scarabaeidae; genus Protaetia; species Protaetia brevitarsis. The sequence goes on along the minus strand of RXPK01000051.1, from coordinate 691,961 downwards.
ATCAATGCCGTTGTGGATTATAAATTGCTGGGAGAACGCTTGAAGCATAATCCACTGTTTGACAAAAAGAAAAAAAAACAAATGATTTGTAGAGATAACTTGCCAATTTCACTAATTTTGAATTGGACCTACAACATAAACTTCAGAGAATTTTATATGAAATTCACTAAACCCCTGTATGTAAATACGTAAAAAAAGTATGTTATTAATAATTTATTTATTTATTCGTTATTGCATTGACTCCAATATTTTGCAGTAAGTATCTGTAAGTATGCAATTTATACAATTGGAAAGGTTAGTGAATAAACGTTTTCTCGGCAAATTTATTTTAAATATTTAGAACCACTGAAAAGAAGTTTTAGCCCTTTAAAAAAGTGCAGAGTTTTTTTTTCAATATTTCTTTTGTCATTAAACACGATTACATCAAACGCGGAGCACTGTTTTCACTCATTACAATGAAGGACAACCAGAATCGTTCAAAAATATTCATTAGCTTCTGAGAAAAAGGAACATAAACATTGCTGTATTCCACACGTTAACATCAGGAGATATCTTAACTGTTTGACTTTCCAAATAATTTTTTTTTGAAGACAGTATGTACATCAGCAATTTTTTTCAGCAACCTCTTCTAAAAATACCAATTTCAAGAAATTCGGATCAGCACCTGCTAAGCTTACCAAAGAGAAAAGTGTTACCGTTCGTAGTCCCTGAAATAGATATAAGTTGGTATAAACACTCTGTATAGTGCCATAAAGTTGAAAAGATTTTTCTTAAATGAATCTTAGTTGACGTGACTACTGTAGAAGTTTTAAAACAAAAATTCGAAGTTGTAATAATTCTAATAGGTTAATCCTGAACTATTGTTAATTTCATTTCAAAATTTAACCTGCAAAATTACAACATTATAGTGTTGCTAATATTAAATGCTGAAATACATCAGTAGTAGGCAACTAGGCACTAGGCAACAAATTTTAGCAGTTGCATTAGATAATAATATTATAAACAAATGTTTAACCTAAAAAAACTAAAAATATAAAATTTATTCACTGATACAATGTTGTCAACATGATACTTGTTGTGTTTGGTTAAGAAATAATTAATCACCTCTCAATCAGATAATCGTGAAACACTTGTAATACTGCACGGATGATAATTGAAAACATTTTTAGCTGTAGATTACATCTTATCGGAAGCTTCTTTACACGATTTTAAAGTGTATTTACAGACGTCATTAGGTAAGGTAGCAAACAAACATATTTTTGGGCTCGCTGCGCATTACATGCATATCCATATGGTTGAATTGAGAATTATTGTCCATTGTCTTAAGGGCGTCGGTTGAGTTTCTAAGAACTTTTACACTTCTCTATTAATTAATACTGATCCTGATAAAATGATGTAGGGTATTCGGAGTATTCAGATGTTATTTATAAATACCTGTGTATATTTGAGAATTATTATCTACCTGTATTTGCCACTGATAATTGCTAATTACAATTTAAAATCGATGTAGCAGTGATAAGGCCGTGATACGACATTATTTCGGAGAATAGTAAAAATACACTTTACGTCAAGCTGTTAAGCCATATAAAGTGAAGAGGCTAAATATAGCATGTGTATAGATGTCTACATGTCTACAAACGTTCCAAAGTTCGTTGCTACTGTTGTTAACTGTCGTATCTGGTACACTTAATAAAACTAGCAAATTATGATGTATCTACCTTTTTTCACATACTCTACATTATTATTACAGATAAAAAAAATATATAACAATGGATTGTTCAATTTAAGGTTTGAGATTTAAATTGTGAAATAATATCTAAATTAAGTAGGTTATTATTTATCCGGGAGTGTTAAATGATAGAAAAACACGCAAACCACTGATGACAATCAAAGCAAATTACATAAATGCTTATAGGGAATTTTAATTTTTGAAGTTCATGATCATTATATTAATGTCGATATAATTACGATTTAAGCAATCAATTATTAAAGTGGAATAAAAGCGGCTAATTGAATTTGTAATTTATATTTTTTATAGATATGGATATTAAATTATATTAAAAACATTTCAGCTAGATAACGCCAGCCTTTAGGCTTGTTTCTCTTTGGCACTGTAGTGTAGGAGTCACTATGTATTATGGAGGTTCTATCGGCATATTTTAATTTCTTAAATTCTCAATTCTCCTAGATAGGGGCGATTGATATTTGCAACAAAATATGAGTAGGATATTTAGTTTTTTCTCCGTAGTTTTGCTGGCATATTTAAATTTATCAAACTATTTTTTAGGTTTTTGTCTATATTATACATAAAAATGAACGTTCTTATAAGTGTTTCGCTTTTTTTAGTATTTCAAAATTTTCAAAAGTTTTAATTTTAACATGAAAACAAGACAAATTGAGCATGAAATTATATAAAAATATTTTAAGGTAACATTACAAAATAATGTTACCTTAATTAATTAAATTTGTAAAAAGAATACTGAAATATATTCATATTTGATTACAAAACCGCAAAACCAAGATACATTAAAGAATTGTAAAGGAAACGGAAAAGAAAACATCCTAGTATTCTTCGGATGGATAGAAGGAATACTTTCTCGTAGTCTTCCATTTAACAAAAATTGACTGGTGCTCTATGAAAAACTGTGCGAGGATGATTTTCTCTCTTTAAAAAAAATATGTCTAATCAAAAGGCAACGTGGGACTGTTTACAAATATATTGGTTTTCTTCGATTTCTTCGTATACAATAATGATTTTCATTCATCTTTTCTTTTTGTAATTGACTTATTTCTAAACGGTACATTTTTATGTGATTGTTCTGCAATATTACATTTTTAACGCCTAGGTTACATACTTTTTGCGTATGATGAATGTGTCGTTAATTTCTTACAACTTACAAAAAAATAAATATTGAGCAGATTAAAGTTTGTTGCCAATGTTTTTCTAAACTTAAAATACATACATTGTTATGATACATGTGTTTAGGTTACGATTACAATAAATGTAATTATTATTTTGTGTACATATCTGTAAATATAGTATACATTGATATTAATTAATTTGCATCGTAGCCGTAGTGATTAATGTATATATGTTCATCGTACGATAACTGTATGATTTTAATTCAGTTTCCTTTAAAAGAGGCGTACTTTTTCTTTGATAAAATACCTAACAAGAAAGTTTAATGAATTAAGATCGGATGACCTAACGGTCTATGATATTGGGCCAACACTATCATACCATGTGTTTGGAGAATGTTCGTCCAGCTACATTAAGAGCATATTGAGTGGGAGCTCATACGTGCATGTACAGTATCGAGCCGCACGTTCAATGGCATGCTATCTATAACTCCTTCCAAAACCATAAGATATTCAATAGCATCTAGACGGTTCGGGAGGTAAATTGGTTCAATATGTGTATGGTTTATTATGCCTAACCAAACGTTAACAGAAAAAGAAAATAATTGAAGTCAGTAGTACATACCTTCAAATTTGTTTTTTTTTTAAATTTACTATAGTAATTCTGTACTAAAATACGTAGGTTGCTACTACTTTTCTTAAAACCCTGAGAACTGAAATAGTGAATTTGTTGAAAACTTGTGGGAAAACATTATGTATCAGTATGGTTGTGGTGGCGCAGGCAAACCCTCTCCGATACCGCAACCGTATTGCTCGAATGGTAAATATACGATTTTGTTAACAGAAAACCTTTGGTGACCATATTCACGAACTTGATGCGGATTCTCCTCTACACAATAGCGAAAGTTATGAGTATTGAAGACTCTATCCCTATTAAATGTGCATTCATCGTTCCAAATAATATATCTTAGAGAAATCGTCATCACTACGAATTCTATTTTTTGAAACCATGTTGTATAAAGTTATTCGAAGAAGGTTATCGCTTTTATAGATTCAATTTTAACAACGAAGTATCGGTGCAGAAAGTTTTCATTCAAAACTTAATGAACTGTTTCATGGCTTCGGATATTCATTGTAACAGCTTGCGTTTACTATGTCTAAAATCTGCCCATTGAGTTCTACAATGCGTCTTTGCCTTGGTTTTCCAATAAACCTTCGAAAGACATCTGCTGTAGTCTGGTTTGGGTAACGAGCACGATATTCTTGGATTGCCTCGTCCCCATTTCCATTCCATGCCATATACCATCGGCATACATCATAAGTGACAAAAAAATCAAGTTAAACGAACCAAAGAAAAAAACTAAAACGAGCAAGACTCAATAAACATCAAAAGTAATGAAGAACGAATTAATTTGGAACGATAAATACACGCGCTACATAAATAGCAAGGATGACAGAATTAAATTTGACAATTCTATTTCGACTATTTACAATACTGGCTTGAATAGTGCAAATATTAACAAAGAAATGTTAAAAACGAGATTATGATACTTTACTCAAAATGGGTGAAAGGTGGATTTAGCACTATTTCATCAGTTACTGCTGAGCGAGTTTTTATTATATTTATGCATACATCAAACAACACATGCAAACTAATCCTTAGATTAGTAAGAGATTACTTTTCACAGTTATCATATTTAACATAAAGCATCTCATTATTGTCTTTTCTTTTTGGTTGTAGTGAAAACATTAAAGAATGATGAATAATTGTTTGTTTATTTTATTGTATTTCACGTAGAATTATTTTGTTTCAATTAACTTGGAAGAGTATTCGTGCATAGTAATAATAACAAATTACTTTTAATCCATAACTATAAACTCGGAATTCTCGAGCAAACGTGCTTGTTTGTTACACAAAAACAGTCATATCGCAATTTGAAAGCTCACCGATAACATGCTGATAAACTGCCATCATTCTCGTTTGTATGTATGTTTAGAACGGGTAGGTGAAGCAAAAATCTGATGTATTGACACGTCATCAGTAGGAGCCTACGCAGATTCGGGATAACAGTTCAGATATTTCAATGTAATGAAAGTTATCCATCAACAACTTTTCCATTGTTTCAAGTTGACGTTCATTTTTTCGGCGGTGAGCAATTAGTTAGGGGCTACCGTGCGTCGATATGATCTCTAAAAAGTTGCCGACTCTTTGTGTGGACGCAGCCCCTTTTCTCTGTTTTAATCGCCGAGACTTTATTTTGCGTATACTATGACGGCATTTTTTTTGTTTCCCCGC
>RXPK01000051.1:661302-685169 GCA_004143645.1 Protaetia brevitarsis | reverse complement strand
CAAATGGTTCTCAAAAATCTAATTAAGAAGACAAAAATAAACAGCATCTTCTTGAATACAGGAGATCACAATAGATCTGAAAAGATAGCAAAAGGAAAAACGATATAAGTGGAAAAGTGGAATAACAAATTACGATTATTCTATTGTCAAATATCTGAAAAATAACACTAAGTTACACCCATTTCGCAAATTGGATACGGCTATTATTTGATTATATTCTTTGGGCCTCTAAACTCGTAATTGCATAATTTTTTTTATGGATATCTTTTCGAGATATGAATTTTTAAATTTTCAAACTAGCTCCAAGCAGAAATTAACATTACAAACTCATTCTATCCCTTAGAAAGAGTGGATATCGTGCAAATATATCGAGGTTATTAATTTTTAAGTAAAGTTTCTAGTTTTACGAGAAAAAACAAGATATTTGCGAAGAAAATTCTAATACCTTGTTATTTTCGTAAATGTACAACAACTATATGGAAAAAAAACTTGCTGTATTTTTACGATTTCTATTTTCTCCTGGCGATAGAGTGCATATTAGATTTTCATATTGGCCACAAAAGCAACCTTTTTTTCATAATGTGGTTGATTGGAATGAAACTACTGACTGATTGCAAAATAATTCGATTTACTTTAATTTGGTAACTTTTACAATTAGATCGATCGTTTCTAACTCGAGATATGGTCTCAGTAAACAAACTACCTCCGAGAAAATCGACAAGCAATTCAAAAATTCTATCTCAAAAACGTATCCATAGAAAAAAATAATGTGTTTTTCGACTCAGTGGAGCAAAAGACCCAAAAAAATATATAGTGGCACCTCTTTTCAGATTTTTTTTCCAATTTGTAAACTAGTGTAATTTAAAAAAAATTACATTAAAGAATGACAACATTTCTGGAAAAGCGAAATCATAAGAGGCAAACAATATGGCTATCAAAGAAATGAATCTACAGCAACAACTATATACCAGGTCCTGTCGGAAATGCTGCAGTGTATTGGCAATAGTGACCATGTGGCTAGCCTTATGTCGACCTGTCAGAAGTTCTTCACAATGTGAACCATAAAACCATGGTTAACGAACTTGAGTCGGCAGAGATATATTATAGCAGCTTAGAATTGTTGAGGAAAGGCTCCAATGTGTGAGAGCGCAAGATAGTGGCGATCCGGTGCTTTGATCCTTCTGGGAAGTCAAAGAGGCTTGCCTCAAGGGTCTGTCCTAGGATATCCTTATTGTTTTTGTATATTCAAATTGGCTGCCTGAGGTCTAACAAGAGCTTTCGCGATTTTTGCAGATGATATATCATTGCTTTTAAGAACGAAAGACATTGACCTTCTGAAACTAAAGATTGTGACATCATTAAACATAAATAAAAATTCGTTTAAAAACTATAATTTGAAACTAAATATCTCGAAAACAGATTTGTAAAATTTTCAATCCTCCATACGCATTACCTAGATATAGAATACGAACGCGACTATGTTGCCTCCATAGATACGATCATGTTTCTTGGGCTGAAGATTGATGACCATTTAAAGTAGAGAGTGCATGTCGACCATATTGCTGCGAAGATTGCTCCTTTTAGCTTATACTTTAGAGTAATTACTTCTTCGATGTGTGTAGTAACTGGTTTAAGTGCGTATAGAATGTATGCACAATTCTGTCTTCGTTATGAACAAATGTGTAATAAAGAACGACTATTTATTATAAAAAAATTATAGAAGTGTTGCTTGAGAAGTATATTCTCTTTAAAAATCGGACACTCTTGCAGAAACATTTTTGTTAATCCTAAAATTTACACCGGATTATACCAAGTGCACCATTAGTATGTCAGGAAATTTAATAGGAAACTGTGAGGAAAGTGAGATGTATGTACGTATATGGTATGTGAGCGCACATTTTGTAAAATTATTTACAAATATACAACGTGTTACAAATTGCTACAACCTCTTTTAACTTTTTTATTTTTCCTATATCTTTTAGTCATTATTTTGTTGCGTTATAATTTCATTACCGCGCATCGTTTGAAATTTGAATTGTTTATTTGTTGATTATGTTACTTTGCTCTGGTTGTCAATTACATATATCATTTTGTCGCTGTCAAAATAATGACTAAATGATATAGTACTCCATTTAAAATAAAAAAAAAGTTTAAAAGTGAGAATTTGTAACATGCTGTATATTTGTAAATAATTTTATAAAATGCGCGGTCACATATTATTGTATACGTACAGAAAATCGTACTTTTCGTATTTGATAGTTGCTACATTCCGTGGGGCATCCGGTATATTATTGAGTGCCTAATGATGTTTCTTTGTAAAAATTGCGATTTTTGAAACAGTTTAAACTTGCACTTTTCTGGACTTATACACCCAACCACTAAAAATTCTTCATTCCAACAGAAATACGAAATTTAAATCATAGACAGTTTAGAAACAAAAACAGAAATGTAGATATATTCAAATATACTTGCTATTCCTTCAAAATACTCTCTAATAATTGTAACACTATTGTTACGTTTTTTTTTTTTTAATAATTACCCTTTTTTGATGTACTTATTTTATACTTCATAAACAATTCTCAATTCTTCTATTCTATTCTAGTAGTAGGACGGTTATTTTAATCTCTATTACACAACTTTTTATTTAATGAACATAGAATGGAATTCTATGTTCATTCAGTGCTATTAAACAGACATATTTATGGCAAATGATTGCCCTGTCGTATTGTTTTTTCTTTAGGTAACCTAACTGAAATCATCGAAGAATAAAAACAATATCAATTTATCTGTTAGATTATTGTAACATTTAAGATGATATTACACCATAAAAGTTCTTTGTCAAAGATTTTTGATAGTGTAATATTCGCTTTAAAGGAATGTTATAGTGCAATATCAGCCTTGCTTGTTTTAACCTCTTTAAATATACAATAAATCCTATTTATTATTTCTCAGAATAAGGAAACAAATGAAGGTAAGAAACTTCTTGTTAGTATTGTTGATAGCATTTGTCTTTATATTTTTTTTAAGTGGAAATACTGAATATTCGAAAAAAAAGTATGCCGTGAAACACCAGCTTGTGAGAAAGTTATCAGGAATCTGATTTTGAAACTTGTGGGGGTGGCCATAGTCAACTATAGCCCGTTTGGGGAAAATATTTCCAGTTTTTTGTATAAGTACATTTTAATATACTTAAATAAAGATAAATATCAGAGTAATATGCTAATATTAAAAAAAAAATCCTTTTTGCTTTACTGTTGCGGTATTGATGAAAAAGTAAATATTGGATCTCTCTTTTACTCTAAAATAAAATTTCTTCTATTAAATAAAGACGTTTGTCCGAACAATTAACATTTTGATATTAAGGTTGTGAAATAGAAATAAGGATACGATAAGGATATTATTTTATCTCAGCTTCCAGTGGATTTGACAGATTAAGATCGTCTAACAAATACATTATGAGAAAATATTAATATTAAAATCAAACTTGCAGTAACACAATACATATCTAGTTGCCACCTAGAATATATCTCTAGGTACTCCGTAAAAAGTATTTTTGCGAATTACTACAAATTCAAAGCCAGGACCAAATATAATTAAGTAATTAAAAACAAATAGAATAAAAGTTAGTAACTATATAATGAAAGAAACGTTAAAACAGCTAACAAAACCAGCAATTATAAAAGATATTTTATCTGTATACTTATAGATTTATGTTTACATTTATGCCATTTAAATGCCGAAATTTATTTTGTTTCACTCAAGGATTTTTACTTTATTATAATACAGGTTATATATATTATTATAAATTATTTTATCCTTTCTGTCAAGAAAAAGCGCCGGTTCATATTTGCTTCTACACTAACATTAAACAAATTCGAGCATCAGGTTGGTAACTTTCATTATGCTTTTGATGTTCATGTTATTTTTTAGGGTTTTCTGCATTTGCTAGAAATGAACAATATTTTCGACAAAATAGCGCGAATTTTGTGCAGTAAATTTATTTTTATGTTTACGGAAATGCAAGATTGATCCACCAATAAGGCATAAAATCTATAATGCACTAATTATTACTGAAAGGTGGGCAATCTCCATTTACATTTAAAAATTTCGTTTTCAGTAGATGTATGTACCTATGCAACCAATATTACCTACATGCTTAAAGGATTAGCTGACCATGGACTAACAGCTTGTGTTATTTCAACAGTTTTACCTTTGGGAAACTTTTGAATGTGATTCTTCTCCCATAACGCAAGTTTGATTAAATAAAATATATATTTTTTTCTTTACAATTAGTTACATTAGTTTGTTTATAAAAAGGGAATGACCATAAATATCTTTTATCTACCCCTAGTATGCTTTCCAAGTATCTTTTTTTAAATACACGTAATTACATCAAACTTTCTTCTGGTTATAAATTAGTACTGACCCTAAAAGTTTGCGCGGTCGTCCCCTTGCTATCAATTACATAGGGGTGGCCTCGCCACACTAACTAACGTTTTACACACAAACTCGATGAAAGATGTTTGAAAATGTTAGAGCCCTTTTAGGTTCTATGGAGATACGCACATTCAGTCAAATCCAACCTCCAGAGAATAATAAAAATGGTTGGTCACAAACAAGGATTTTCTGCTGTATTAGTTATTTATTGGTAATTAGGATATTAGAAACGAAATAATTAAACTAAAAGTTAGTATAGTATCTTGAAATTCTTGGTGGTAGTGGACGGAATGACAAATTTGTTTGAATTTTAAATTGACGTTTCGATTATATACATAAATAGCCTTTTTCAAAATGGTAAAAATGATTAAAAAGTTAACATGTAATTAAATTTTAGATAAAAAATTTTTGAAAAAGTTTGATTTTTGATTGAAAAGTTTTTGCAAAATAACGTTAATAAATTATATTAAATATTAACATTTAACATTGATAGTTACAATGTCGCATAAATTCAAAAAGAAAGCTTTGTTTTAATTTTTTTCTCCTTTTTAAGTATAATTAATTTAAATTTTGACATGAGTTAATGGCATTCACGCTATATGATGCATGGGGCATGGCCAAGTTCAGCGAGGGATGAATTTTCGTATATATCGATTATTAGGTAAAATTTGAAGTATTAATGTAAAACCTATTGTTATATAACCTATATACTTTATTCTTATTGTTGGAAAAATTGAGAAGCGAAAGTTATATACTATAATTTGTATTCTAGGACGGATAAGTTAAGTATTTAGTTTTTTTTCTTTGGCTATAATTAAAACATTATCATTTCTTATTATATCAATTGCCAACTAAGCTTTGCTGTATTGAAAATATCGCTCAAATCATGTGGTATCATTGTGTTACGCGCTCACAAAGTTAACTCATCTGCCGGTTGCCTGCTAGGTACCATCGAAGACAAAAGTCTTGACTCAGAATTAAAGAGATTGAAATGCTGAAGAAATTCCAATGATTCAATCTCTATTTTCAATTTCAAATTTGTAATTCTTTTTTTCTTACTATTTGTATATCTTTCTTTTTCTTTTTTGACTTATTTCATTCTTGTTTTTGGTAATACGAAATAAAGGTATATATATTTTAGTATAATGTATGCCATCGATTTTGAGAAAAATGCATAAACCTGGGCGATATATGCAAAAAAATGGGACAATATGCAAATTTTTACATAAAATAAATAAGAGCAGAAAATTAAACTTAACTTTATTGCACAAAATTTTTTCACAACATATTTCTAAAACAATTTATAATTAAATGTTTTTCAAAATTGTGTAAAAGAAAGTTTTGTTTTCTATCAGAATACATATGTTTCGAAATAGAAAAGCATGTTTCAATATCCACAGATGTAATTGGTACATTTTTTAACTTTGCAATACATTCTAAACTAAAATTAAAGACGAAATCGTTTACTGTTTCGCCTTCCAAAATTTTCTTAACTTTCTTCAATTTCAAATACCCCGCATTTTTATTTATCACTTTTCTAAATTTATCGTATATAGAATTACCTATTGTAGCCTTAACCTTCTTACATAGCATATCAAATTCGTGTACTATGTCGATTGATTCCGAGAGCGACATCCCTTGCGTTTCTAGTTTACGATTGGAACTTGAAACAAAGCTATAATTTGACTTAATATACAAAAGGTTTTGTAGCAATTCTGTTGATGTTACTATCTTTTTACAGTTTTCTAGAGCAATCCAGTCAGCAGTGATTTCAAGAATTATATTTTTTATTCCTTCAAAATTATCGACGAAAAAAATTGCAGCCTCTAACCATGTAGCCCATCTCGTAATAATCGGTTCAGGAGGCAACTTAACACCGGGAAGTCGCTCCTTATAAAATTGGATTCGTAAAGGTGCTTTTAAAAATACTTTTTTGACATTGCTAATTAAATCATTAATCAAAGAGCCCCAAACTCATGAGCTAAACAAGTGATATGAATAATGTTACTATAAAAAAAAAAAAATTTACGCAGCTTTTATCATGTATGGTGCAGCGTCGGACAACATTAGTAAAATTTTTTCACAAGGTATACTTCCAGGTAAAAAGAAATTTGATAAACCTTCTTGAACGAATTGGGCAATTGTCACATTATTTGTTTTTTCAAGTTCTTTACAATAAATTAAATATGATTTACCTACAATATCTTCATGAAGAATTCCAATTAACAAATGGACAATATAACGGCCACACTTATCCGTACTTTCATCTACCATGATATAAATAAAATTATTCCCTACCAATTGTTGAATCTCTGCTATTGCTTGCTGGTAACAAGACGTGACAATTTTTTCGTAAGGTACTTTCGTCAGGTATATTATGTTTGCAATATTTTTGCAGAAATGATTTCATTTTAACATTGTTTAATCTCGCTAATGGTATGTTAGACAAAATTAATGCGTTACACAGATCCGTATTATATTCTTCTAGTTCTGAGTTTCGTGAAGTTGATGCTACACATTGACATATAGATTGCTGCACATATGCGGACCGCTTTAGTTTATCACATTTTCCAATATGTGATGGAGTTTTAGCGTGTTGGTCAATCAGGTATTTTCTCTCAGAAGACACCTACAACAACAATTGTTATTTTATATCAAAAGTTAAAGAATTTAAAAACAATTGTAAAGCTTTTAGTAAAATTAAACTTATCAGTTTACTGCAGGATCGACAAAATATTTTGTCGCCTACCTTTACCAGTGCAGGATATGGCTTAATCCGTAAAGAAGTTTTGTTCGCTATACTCATTGTATGTACGCATAGTATTTAAAAACGTAACACAATCACATGCTGTTTCGCTCAAAGATATTCAATGAATGAATAGTTTATTTGGGAATTATAATAATAAAACGTATTTACCACATTCCTTCTGCTAGGCGAAATTAAACACGTACAGTTCTTGGAAAAAAAGTATTAGAGAAACCAATGTATAAGATTTATCGTTCTGAGAATTGTCGGTTGTCGATCTAAATTAGGAATTACTAGGAATTTTTAGTAATAGAAAGGATAAGAAAAAGCTTAAATATGTAATATATGCAACTTTTGTAAAAATATGCATAGAAATATCTAAATATGCAATATATGCAATCACTAATTAGCGCTAATTAACTTCAATTAGTGTAATACGTCTACATATAGACTATAATTAAAGATATGCAAAAAATAAAATATATGCACTTTGCATATAATCCGGTCTCTAATTATTATTATTATTTATGTCAAACTTAAGTTAAGAGTTTTGTCTTTGATACATAATGCATATTCCAGTACCAGTTGGCCAAATTGCGTCATTGCGCTGACTCGCTGTGACTGTTGCATTGATACTTGTAACACACTACAGTGTATCAGCGCAAGAACGCAACGCAGCGCTGCGTTACCATCTCTACAATGAACAGAACTACTCAACAAACCATGTGAATGCTATTTGATACTAAGTTTCAATGCAACTAAGCGATCATTTCTTTGTTACGCGTTTTTAATATGATATTGGTAAATTACAAAATATTGTTGAAGTAATTGACAGAGGACATAATAGCATTTAAACTTCTATCTAACTAACAAATTACACACTGTATTTTTTGATTTGCTCTGTATTCTTGCAAAGACACACTACAAGTGCAAAAGCAGTAAATATCTCAAAGAAGCTCTCTGTTATTCTTATTTTATGAGCCGATTAACTACGGATTGCGTTTGGCGTTGTACCCTGCATGTTGCCAGAGTGTAAAGACCTAGGTCGTATAATAATAATTTATAATATGTGTATATATGTACGTATGTATTGTGTGAATGTCTTAGGTGTGTAGGTATCAATGTACGGCGTCGACTAGTCGTAATTTTGAGTTGCACGATATTAGTGAAACGTAAATCATTCTTGAAAATTTATAGGACATTATTTTAGTTGGTCGATGATATTTCACGCAATCCGAGTCGTATTTTTTCAGAAACCTCTGCCGCGTCAATCAGTATGCCTTTTAAAATTAAATGCAAATCCTACTAAAAACACATTTCGACCGTAGCGCGTTAAACCTGTCATCGCGAGGATAAGTGGTTTTAAAAATGCCGGGTTTCGCCGTGCAGTATTTTTAGATGGATACCTATTAGAGTAAGATTTTATACCTTATCGTTGCGCATGAGAATTTATGGATTTGGGATTCTCCTACTGTTTAAAGATTTATGAGTTGTTGAAAATTATCGTTAATTGTAACTATATAGATTTAATAAACATGCGCTACTACTTCTAATATAAACAAGCCATTAAATAAACAATATATAGATATTTATATAACTTCCCGTATGTCTACGATGTTGATGTAAAAGCACTGTACATGCTGTACTATTTTCGCGGATTTTAGGAGGGCATGATGTGAAAAGCAATCTTAAAATATTATTGTTTCGGAATTAAGCTTCTACACTACACTGACAGAAATAGATTGCACTCTTTAATATAAATATATTATATTTGAATATATTTTATAGCTCCTTTAGAGACAATCATATTTTATATTACGGGCTGAGAATATTTGTATAATAAATTTCTATAAATAGTGCTTATTAACTCGTATAGTGGCGAAAGTGTATATACTTGTATTATTAACTTTAGCTATTAATTGTTAATATAAGTGTCCAATAGCACCAATAATTTTTAATAATAACCCTTAAAACTTTTATTGTACATTCTGTAATATAATACTTTACTCTGTGCAAAAACATGATGCTCAAACTTACTATATAATCTTGTAATGCTTATAATGCTATTTTGAATTAAGGTAATGTATTTAAAATAGTAGATAATAAGTAATAATATAATATATCATATACTGACGCTACGCATCGATACTACCTATAATGTAAAATATATTGCTATACCGGGTATTCTGCAATTCTCGCATGCGGAAAGGATATTACACAATGAAAATGGTGATATTCATTTTATTTTTTATTTATATTTAGAGTCATTATTGCCAAAAAGTATTTTCTCTATTAAAAAATTTCTTACATTAATTTTCGCAATTATGATCACGTATATAAGGCATGAAGGTCACAGGCATTTTGCTGGAATTAGTCTTATCTGCGGCAGCTAGCATGTCGCTTCAATGGAGCACACTCTGGATTCACATTTGTATCAAATATATAAATCTATCAAATAAGGAGTGGAAATTAAGTTGACGAAGAAGTATTTGCGAACAAAGCATTTACTTTTTAAACGAAGTTAATAAAGTAAAAATATAAATACAGTTTCTTAAATTATGTGGACATAAACTGAAACGTAATTTCATTTTGAATATGTAAAAACTCTAAGGGAAATTGATGTTATCCCAACTCTAAAATTACAAAAAAATGTATACTTATACATAAATACTCCAACACATTTCAATTGTGTCAATGTCATTTTCCTCATTGTTTTCAAATCCTCAATATGAAACCAAAATATGGCTCTTACTTCACATCTTGCTCATTACAATCAACCACAATATAATATACTACTATATACATTTTTCATTACTGAAGGGATAAAAGTATGAATGACCCTGGAAGATCCACGTTTATTTTAACACTGCATAATATGTAAGTAACAAACTGGAATTGAAAACAAAAACTAAATATAATATTTAGAGAAGATAGGCTATATAATTTACAATAGGCATTTTCGTAAACTGCAATCTAATCGATCGGATCGTGATCGAAGATCCTTCAGATTACTCTACAGCTGACGTGAATTTATTGAATCAAACGCAGACACTTTTGATTTAGCACTGTTTGCGAACGTTGAGATCACGATTAGATCAATCTAATTGTACTTTTTGAAAACTCGTAATGTTATTCTAATAATGCAATTTGCAAAATTATAACGTGTATTACCTCATTTGCATAAAACAAAACATTAACATAAAACAAATCACAAGTACGCAAGTGTTAATTTTCTATCAAAAACATAGCATCCACTACGAAGTGTATTATATTATCTATTAGGTACTTACCAAATATGTTTACTAATAGTGGCAAACTCCAATCGATTAACATTTTACTCCACGTTTGCATCCATTATTTTTGTAATTGAAATCACACAAGATACACAATAATCATACACAAACAGAAATCAGCAAGAACGTACTAATAAACATGTGCCCGTAGTTTTAGACGGCAGAACAATGCCGTCTATTGGTCGGTTTCATCGGTAAAGTTCGACGATGAATAAAACAAGGGGTGGGCAACGCGTTATAAAAATTTATTGCAGAAGGTGGATATGCGTCTAATACCAGATAATATTTCAGACAATAACACTACTATCTGTATAATCCACGCTATTATACAGGATTTCAGCAACAGATTATATTAACATCTATTTCCATTAAATGTAGATGGTAAAATCCAGATTGTATCTATTATTATAGATATTTTAAAATCTGAATATTTTACTATTAATAAACAATACATTATCCTTTTGACAATAATTACTTTAATAATAAATATGAAGGAATTTATAATCTAATTTCTAAATTTTTTTCCAGTTTAGTAATATTGCTTACAACTATTAAATATTATTTTTTTCTTGTTTTAGGACCCCGATCGCGAAGAATGAAGAAACCCGGACAGAAACCGTCGAATGAGGACAAGAGACCGAGAACTGCATTTTCCGGTGCCCAACTAGCCCGATTGAAGCACGATTTGCCGAAAATCGTTATTTAACCGAAAGGCGAAGGCAACAGTTGAGTCAAGAATTGGGATTGAACGAAGCGCAAATAAAGATATGGTTCAGAATAAGAGAGCAAAGATTAAGAAAGCTTCAGGTCAAAAGAACCCACTCGCTTTGCAGTTGATGGCGCAAGGTCTTTACAATCATTCCACAGTACCTTGTGACGAAGACGACATGCCTATTACGTCATAAATTGCGTAAACAGACTTGTAAATAGTATCTGCAAATTTCGTTCCAGAAATTATAATTAGGTCGTATTATTTAATTATTTATTTTTTTGAAAGATCTCATTGTAAATAGTTGTACAAAGTATTTTAGTTTGTATTAGTTTCGGAATGTCAACTGTCAGTTATATACACATAAATATTATAAATAGTTACGTTAAATATGCTTGAGCGTTGTGAAAGCTTAAAGAAACTAAACAAAACTATTAAAACTATATAAACTAGATTTACATACTGCGCTAGCTTACACCTATATGTACAATTATGAGTGGCGTGTTCTAATCGTCAAGAATCCGTTATAATATGTGTTTGTGTGTAATTATCGTTAGATATCTATATGTAGGTATATGTATTATCTAAATATCTAGTTTGTAAGAAGCCTTATACATATATAGACTGATTTATTAATGTATTGATACCAAGTGCAATGTTCTAATTTTAATTTTTTTGTATATATTGACATAAAAGAGTTTAAAGACAGTGAAATAAGAATAAAGCGTTTGTTCTTCCGTTTGTATGTCTTTTATTGCTATTATCATAGCTATTTAATCATCTATATCCCATATATTAATACTAACATACCATCATCAATATATGGTTGAACTTACATTACATTCTAAGCGATGGACTAGAAGATCAGAAAAGGGTCTTTGAACACAAGATCGACCTTAATTAGCTTACATGCATTCAAACATTATCTAGCATACCAAATTGGTTGATTATGAGAGAACGCTGGCATAAATAAAAATTAAAAGGTCTTAGAAAATGATTCACTTTCGTTCATTATCGCAAACAAATACAAATCTACAAAGGACGTAGCCGGGTATGTATAGTAAGAAATGCCCTTGAGCATTCAATCTTGTTTGCTCTATCAGTTACACTGGATGACTATTATATTTCTCTAAACTATCAACCCTGGAAAAACCTCAGTTCTGGTGTACAAGAGTTAATTTTAGTTTTTAAAGATGACTTGATTTCTCAAAAACTACTTCTTATATTTCATTTACTTTTGTATATGTGGTAGACACTTATAAGGTGCATTTATGACTAAAACATCAAACTTCCACCCCTTCTCACAGGCATAGAAAAAAAACGACTATGGCTAAAGTTCTTTCCCTTATTGTTTAAAATACATTTTCACGCATGTTATGTTTGATTATGAAATACCTCATACGTCTCCTGCCTTGTCAGTTGTATTTATTTCTAGTGTGTTGTGACTATCAAGGCAGTACGATTAGTAAGTCTGTTTGGTAAGTGATAAAAGGAGTAAGAAAAACACAAGTTGATATTAGGGCTGTCGAAACTCATCTTTTTCGGGAGTCGGGTACTTGTCCAGTGCACTACCAGTTTTCTTGTTACCCGAGAATCGAGTATTACCTGCAATCGGATATTAGGTGAAATTAAGTATTATACGAAATCGGGTTTTACCCAAAAAAAAGGGTGACCCAATCCCGTTCTCTCCATATTGTGGACGAAAGAATAAAAAAACAATTACCCACTATTACGTCAGTCACTATCAGTGCTGATCAATTCGGGATAGCCGAAGCGGTTGGAACTGATGCCGGCAATTTAGGGATACCCGGGTACACAAATACCCACTGGTACATACCCGCTTTCGAGCAACAGCACTAATAAAAGCACATATATAATATTATACGAGTGTAACTAGAAACATTTGTTCAAGAAACACCAATATTGTTGTGTAAAATTGTATAGGTACCTAAGGTGTGAGTGTGCGTTATCAATATTTATAAAAGTACTCCTACAGATATAATATGTAATACTCGATTTCAGGTAATATCCAATTTCGCATAATCTGATGGATTCCTGGGTAATACGAAAACGGGTAGTGCACGAGATGAGTACCTAACTGAAAAAGATGAGTTTCGGCAGCCCTAATTTCGATATACGTTCTTATTCGTTTTGTCACTTGCTAAACAGCCGTCATATGGTGTAATGTAACTTATTGATATATGATTGTAAATGGTACAATTGTACAGTATGTGAATTATGCAATAGTGGTAGCCAATATAAAAATATCGAAGGCACAAATATCGCTGGCACCACGAACAACGCAGAGTAGCAGTTTTATTAGCTACTCCGCACAAGGCATAAATTGTATATCAGATCGCAAACCCAATTCTACAGAATTATTAAACGATCACGGTCTTTCCGTCATGTATCATGTTATCCAAACTCATCCAGATGTTGCATCATTGCTGGTATAATTATTTTTTTAGATAACAAAAATACTCCAAACTGTGGTACTGGTAATGCTGTAAACTTCTCCTAGACCCCTCACCACAAACTGCACTAAACTGGACGTACGTTTCGATAGCAAAGCTATCATCATCAGCAAATACACTGAACTAAATAACTACACTAAAACTACCCTAATTTATACCTAAAAAAGGTCATGGTACAATGATCACGGTCATGGCTGACTGCCGTCATGCTTAACTAGTCACTAATCCTAACTCCGTCTAATCTACTACTTAATAAGCCGTAAAGACAAGAATTTAATGGTCCTAAATCTGAATTCATTAAAATATGTTTCTTTTATATATTTCCAGACCCTCATAACAATTTAATTGCACCTAGTTGTTTACGTTTTTAACTAACTTTATATTGTCAACTTTATGGTTTTCTTCAAGCATATGTAGGGCTACATTAGATTTGTCATACCTTGTAAATTTAAGATGAGCCAAATGCTCCTTGTAACGCGTTTTAATTGATTTCTTAGTTTGCCCAATATACAGGGTATTCCACGTAACTGGTTCATTAAAAGTTTATGATGTAACATTATTTACTTAAATTTGAGATTGTGGCACCAGTATCTGTTCGATTGGAACTATAAATGCAAAATACCTTAACCAAAATATCACTTCCGGTTGACCGGAAATGGATGTCAACTTTCTTATTTTAAATAGAATGATATATTTTTTTATTCATTTGGATTCTACAACTATAAATACGTCAGTTTCCATTAGCTATTCCTATAGCTACATGTTGCCGTTTTTGAGTTATTTAAGTTTTTCTTTTTTTAGTCATAATCATTGCATCATTGAGAAATGCCAAAATCTCAAATAGTAAGTAAGTAAGTAAATAATAGAACATCATAAACTTTTAATGAACCAGTTACGTGGAATACCCTGTATACATGATCACAATCTTTACAAGATATGTTATAAATTATAATATAAGAAATATGTTAAATTACCTTTTTATCCAAGTTACACGAAAGGTCTACAAAAATTTTTTCGCTAAATTCAATCTTGACATAGTTTCTACTTCAAATAATAGTCTTAAAAATATTTTAGGTTACCCTAAAGATCAAGTAAATAATTTGGACAAATCAGGTATATATCAGGATATAAAATATCTTGTAAAGATTGTGATCATGTATATATTGGGCAAACTAAAAGATCAATTAAAACGCGTTACAAGGAGCATTTGGCTCATCTTAAATTTAGAAGGTTTGACAAATCTAATGCAGCCCTACATATGCTTGAAAGAACCAATAAAGTTTGAACAATATAAAGTTAGTTAAAAAACGTAAACAAATATGTGCAATTAAATTGTTATGAGTGTATGGAAATATATAAAAACAAACATTTTTTAATGAATTCAGATTTAGGATCATTAAATTTTTGTCTTTACGGTTTATTAAGCAGTAGATTAGACGGAGTTTAGTTTAGATTAGTGGCTAGTTAAGCATGACGGCAGTCAGCCAGGACCGTGATCATTGTACCATGACCTTTTTTAGGTATAAATTAGGGTAGTTTTAGTGTAGTTATTTAGTTCAGTGTATCTGCTGATGATGACACTTTTGCTATCGAAACGTACGTCCAGTTTAGTGCAATTTGTGGTGAGAGGTCTAGGAGAAGTTTAGAGTGCAGTTTTACTTGTATTGCATGTGCAATACACGGAATAGAGCATGCGCTATTTTTATTGCACGCAATTATTATACGAGTATGTCGGGTGGAATATGGAATCGGAACATTATTCCGAATATCATAACCTTCCGATTCGAGTATTCCGATATTGAAATCATCATTTACAACACTAGTTCATATAACAAAGCATACGAAATGTACATATGTCGACACTAGTGTGACGACTGATGTTCTCTCATAAAACTTTTTATTCGGACAGGATCTGTATAGCGTAAATGATTTTTGTCATGTAATTGGTAAGCATTCTATTGTATGCTTTTTTATATATTTTAGTATATTACCTCCGAGGTTTTATAATGAAATATTGCAAGGCGGATAATATTAAGAATATAATTTTCTGTTTTATATTTTCCTATTTATTCTATAATTATAGCACGGGTTCAGGAATTTTAACGATCATTATAAATGTTTATGATCGCACATACACTTACTATTGGGTACAACATATACTCGTTCAATTTAATTTGAAGTAATTTAGGAAATTTCAAGCTAGGCAGTATAACGATTTTTAACCGACACACTAAAATCACCTATAATTTAATAACGACTATTACGGTTGGCGACCAAGCCTATATTACCCCGTAATAATAATGCAATTTCATTAATTATAATGTCAAGGAGTTCGTGAGTATTCGTTTCGGACAAGTTTAAATGCTGATAAAGTTCGGGCAGATTTGTGAAAACATAAGAGATCGATGCCGATTCTTGTATACCATTAATGTATATTTAATTCCGACAAATTACATGAGGTATACGTAAATGTATAATACACACATACCTATTTACAATTTAGTCACGGAAGGCGTCCGATATGAACGGAATGTTGTAATTAAATTTGCGTTTCACCTCGAGCAATTTTCAAACGAATGAAAATCTCGATTGTGCTTACTATATACGCTACTTGAACACGAAATTCTCAAATGAACATGTAAATGCAATTATTTATCGACACCTAATTACCTACAATCAATCAGAAGTTGTAATTACATATTTATGTCTCGTTTAAGAGATCATTTACTCCTTACTAATTGTGTACTTTTTGTGACTACTACTTGGCATATTTAAGTCAAAGAAATTAATCCATAGAATTTGTATATTATATGTATATAATTTTGCATATCAATTGCATTTAATAGTACAAGAGCAACACAACAATGAATTTTAGGAAGTACCAAGGAAAAGCCGTAGCTGAGTAAGTATGGGCATCAGGAAATTTTTGTCTAAAAATTGCGGAATATGCTTAACGCCCTAGAAGTGGTGAAAATCAAATTTTCAGTTCGAAATATTCACTGAAAAAAAAAACAACCAACTTTGTTTTTGATAACTTTTATTTCACAATTGGGTAGCCCAACCGAAAAAAATGTGGTTTTGATTGCGTCAGTGTCGATCACGTGTACAATTTTTTAATTGTAGTTCTTTTTTCTCAATTTTTTTTTCCATCATGTTCATAAACCAGAGATAAAATACACATGTATATGAGATAAAACGATAACAGCTGCGTATTGTCTGCCAACATAATTATCAGAGAGTATGATAAACATTGAGGCTTCAATATAGCTCTCGGGAAATCGCATCTGTTATACGGCAGCGAGATCTCAACGAGCCCTCAATGACGTATGCGAAATGTATCGAAGCCGCAATAAGCTAGCTTCCGTTAAACCCTAATATCTACACCTTACGGGTTAGGTATTTTTCTTAGTATCACATTAATTACACCATAAATCGGAGACTCAGACAAAAAAAGTGTATTACAGCGGCGGCCGGTGCATGACTCATCAAGGAGACTATTACATAATCGCAGTTTTTCGTTTGATATCGGGTATAGATTAGATTAGATTGGGATGGATGCATGGACCTGTTTCACGCGAACCTTTTCAGATCTATTGTGATCCCCTTTTTCCTAGAGGACGTTCTCTAATTTTGCCCTCTTAATTAAGCCTATCATCTCTGAGAGCGGCTTCTTTATAAAGCTACTAGCTGTGGGTTCTCCGTCCCATTACTAGAAAACCTTGTCCTCGCCAGGCCTTCACAGTGGTACAGCTCAGAACTGGTGTTTCTTCCTCCTCTGGCAGTATCTGTAGGTGCACCATCTGCCAGGCTTATGTTGTACATTGCCTATTCAGTCTACAATGGACCAATCAGGAGACCTACAATTATTTTGACAGTCTTCCTATCTTTATTCAGTAGATCTTCTCGTGAATCAGGCCTCTGCTCCTTAGGAAATCTTTTGCCTGTCTTTGTCCCGGTGGATTTTTGCCACCACTCTCTGGACTGATTATGTATCCATTCCTTGATGGATTTTTTTAATTGGCAATTTGGTAGTGCGAAAGAGGGGTCGGCTCCAACGAATGGCCTTGACGAACTCGCCTGGCCAGCTCGTCCGCCGCCTCATTTCCTCTCACGCCCGAAGTAACTAGGACCTAGGCCAGGGTTAGTTTCCTTTGGGTGCCCACCCATTAAGGCACTTACCAGTCCCAAATCAGCTTAGAGTCTAACGCTCGTGGAGGCTAACCGCTTTAAGTGTGGACTGACTGCTAGAGAAGATAGCGACGCTTTTACCTGGCTCTCGGTACATCTTTCTATCTCTCGGACGGAGTGATGGATTCTGCAGCAACCTCAGCTAGGAACACAAGTCGTGTCTTGCTGAAGCTTACCGAAAGAGCTTTTTTTACTTCTTGCGTATATTCCCGTCCAACGCTGTAGTCCGTTTTAGAGCTGTCAGTATACCAGTGTGAATCGTAATGGGCTGAAAAGCTTAACTTATACTTAACATAATTATTGATAAATGCCAGTATATTTGTAGCGCGGAATTTTCCCCAATGAACGTTTGTGTCTCTTCAAACGACAGTTGAACAATTACGTTAAAATTTGTGTCTTGTATTGCATTCAGTATTGGATGTTTCGAATGCGTTGCGTTGCCTACTACTACAGGTCTCTACAATTCTAATCTATCTATTCTCTTCTAATATTATTCGCTTAACAAAAATCAAGTAATGGATATTATAGTATATTAAAAGACAGATTTCATTTTGGACGTTTCAAAGTACGAATTCAGAGTTCAAGTTTTCTTACTGAATGAGTGCTTTATGTCAAATAACACGTGTCTTTTATGCTATTTTTTGCAATTAGTTTTAAAAATTTCTCTTTTTGTAAAAGCAAAACGAGAAAAATTTGATAATCTAGGAAAATTTTGTGGCGGTTGTCACCAGTTGTCACCTTGGTTTGGCACAAGATTAAATTGACAAGTTAATTTAAAAATTGACGCATTTTTGAAATTTGTTATATATTATATTACTAAAGTAACTATATTATAATATTTAATATGAGTTCTACAACTTTTTCATGCACTGCTGTAAATACGGCAAATTGCTGAAAAAACCATTAATAATTTACTTCCGGAGAAATCGTACACTAATGTATCAAAAGCGATACAAAATTTGAAAAAATGGTGCAAAGAAAAGAAATTCTTCATATTTCTGAGAACGTCTTACATGCTTATTTGAAATGCTACGTAAAGATTATAAATCGTCATCATTATGGTCGATTTATTTCGATGTTAAGATCGTGTTTAAATGTACATAGAAATGGGATATATCAAAACATATGAAACTTCAAGCATTATTAAAAGGCTATCTAAAGGTTATCAAACAAGAAAATATAAATTTTAGAAAAAGAAGATATTCATAAATTTTTGAAACAAGCCGATGAATAAAATATACTTAGCTATAAAGGTTAGTGTTGATTTTATTTCGTTACTTTTTTTGTAAAATTCTTTATATCTAGGTTATTTTGATAATAGGATATAATGGAGCCTGTAGGCGAGAAAGAATTAATTAATATATGTGTGGAAGATCTTCAATACAATTCCGATTCCATTATAAGTCAACAACTAAAACAAAAACATGTACCCAGAATGTTCGCAGTGACTGATGTAAACTGCATCGAACTTATAAAAAATATAATAATCTGCGCCTAAAACAGTTACTCACAAACGTTTTTCTAACTTATCGTCATGGCTGCTTAATTAATAGCCCTATCGGTATTAACACCATGGAAATGTTCCTAAACAAATTGCCAGTTTTCTTCATTTACCAGATCTCATCTTTATACAGGACATTGTTTTAGAAGATCCAGTGCGACACATATAGCAAATACTGGAGGTGATATTTTAACTATAAACGATTAGGTGGCTGGAAAGCACGGCTGTTGCTGAAGGCTACGTTGCTCTTCTATGAAAATAAAATTGATGTTGGAAATATGTTGCACAGGAAAATATGTGAATCTACCTGGAACTTCTGGGAATGGTTCACAGTTTGAGTACTCCAACAGAAGCAAATATCACTATGCAGAGAACGATAATTTCAACAGAATGTTTCTACTGCACACGGTATCACTATCACTTCGAAAGGTAATTCAAACGTTAAATATAAATGTTTATAATAGTTGTAGTATTTCAAAGATTAATTTAAAATATCAAATCTTCAATGAATTTTAATATAATAACTCAAACTTGCTTACAAAATGTCATATTGACATCTCCATTTCTGTTGCAATGTGACCAACTTAAATAAATCTGCTTAAATGTTCATTTCTATTACGCAACTAGTGCTGTAATAGACCCTATTACGGCACTAGTGGGAATAAATGGTATGGTTACGGCAATATTGCAAAAAAAAAAAAAAACCACTGTGCAGCGCGTAACGGGTAGCTAAAAGTGGCTAAAAATTACATTCTTCAAATCAAGTTTATTTATCTCACAATGAGTGTATTTTTACCTACAATATAGTCAGCAGTGCATGACATGGAGTGGCACTAAATACTATGAGACGTGTGTTAACTGTTGTTGTTATAAAAAGAAGTAAAACACAAACATTGTGTACACTAAATTTATATATCAGATTTGTTACACAGTTACACAGCTCGCGTTTCCTTTATTTTACCTATAATCTTATAAATTAATTCTTTGATCGCGTAGTCCCGTATCCCGTTACGCTACTCTTCCTTCACAAACTCGTACTACCAAACTTCCTCCAATTTACAGTCGTACAATTACTTTCTTACACGTGCACTTGGCGGCAGCGAGACGTGTCTCTCAAGATATTCCAAATTTCGCACGAATAAATCGTATATCGCGGATCGTATGGGTCCAATGTGTACATTTTGGGAGATATTTCTTAATTACTTCAAAAATTATGAATTTTGACCGCGACTTTTGATTCTAAACCACTGTGCGATGCCAGGATTCGGTACATAGCACAAGACCGAAAATTAGCGAGTATGCTATCCTAACCGCTTTATACGTTGTTATTCCCACCAGACGCCGAATAATAAAAACAGGCCGTTGCTAACTGCTTTCGCAGTGCGTCGATGTGTATGTATTTAAGAAAACAAAATTTGAGGCTACAGCGAGGTTACGACAAATCCCGAACAATTTATAAAAACTTTTGCAATCTGTTAGAGTTTATGAGTAGAGTGGTCAGACATGCCTGTTTACAGGAGCCGCATTCGGCTCGCGCTATGCATAACGTTTCGCTATAGCATATCTTCAAGGCAATAAAATCACTCCCTCCAATTCTGTGCATAGTATCTAGTATCATTGTTCGTAGAGTCTTAATGCGAGATAGTACAATTCTCCGTTAACATTTTATGCATTGTAAATACAATACAATGTCGGGCGTAGAAAATCCCAGAAAACGACCATTGTTTCATAATGTAGAAAAGTATATCGGTGAATTCCAAGATTTACATTATGATGGTGCCAAAATAGTTTCTACAGTGTGCGATAAACAGTTATTGTGCTGGCACAAATCGGACTATACATTGTTGGTGGTGCATCTGATGCGTTATCTACCTATAAAGGTTATTTTAATTATGCGTGTGTTACATCCGTAAATGTTGAAAGGTCTTTTTCAAAAGATAAGCATGTTTTATCATCGCGACGAAAGCGGTTTAGTGAGAAAATCTTGAAACACTTAATGCTACAAGTTTTCAGCAATCCTATGCTACTTAAAATAGGTAAGGGGCTATATAATAATGTTTAGAGTTAAAAAATAATAAATAATCTTGCTCTTTCCCGACACTGTATTATATACTTGTGTTAAAACGTTAATGTCACATACGCGCAGACGCAAGTTGACCACTCTATTTTATGAGCTATAAAGGATTTCCTCCCAGTGAAATAACTGTATATCTCTCCTGGGCAAAGCCTTTCAATTAAATAATTTTTAGGACACTAGTTTTAAGTACCACCTGCGTTCGTAATTTGTAATGTGGAATAAGTACTAAACTACATCACCTTCAACAAGAAACCACATAAATTTCTATTTTTATAACTATTTTTAACAGGTACAAATTATTCATTAGAAATCTACTTATCGATAAAACGAAAGCGCTAATTGTTTGAATTCAACCAATATCAGATAATTATCTCCGCATAGTTCACAGCAAACGCAGAGTGTCGATAAACATCCATTAAATAAGTACAACGGTTTGTTCGTTTGGAGAGGAGTAATTAAATTTTCTTTGATGCTTCTCGTGCAGTATCCAGTGCGTTTGTAGCGTGCATATAATCTACAAAGAGAAGAATAGACGACAGGTGTAAAGGGATAAGATAAATGCCTCACATCGGAGCCCCATTATGTAGACCTGTTATCTTTTTTGTCTCCCTACTGCATGTGCTAATCAGATTATAGACGCACCAATTGTATTGCTGCTTGGTTTAACGGATCAGCTATTTGAATAAACCCACGTTGCAACTCGATCCTAGGTAAAACTACATGATTAAATTGGTAAATAATGTGTTACGGGGGTTTACTTGAAATACATCAAAATCCTTGACACTAATTTATGACAGAAAGTGGTGCTAAAGCATAATGTGAAGGGATACATAAATATATCGTCTTAAATCTGTAAGTTAAAGTTTCTCAAATAAAGTTCATATGAAGTTGATTTACAACTATAACTTTTGCTCTCCTAACGTTGATTTGCTTTGAAGTTTCTCATAATTTGGACGACCGAGTGCTTCATGTTGAAAGGAATATGTTAAGGAAGTGTATAGCTTAGTTTTTTTTTTGACAGTGTTGTAGAACGTTAATTAGTTTGACAGGTTGTCCAAGTACAGTTTGGCAACATTTTTATAGTTATTTTCATTTTCAGACTGCAAAAAATTGCTTCACAGACTCAGTCATAAAGAATAAGCATGCCGATATGAGGTTTGTCGACCAAATACATTATACGCTAAAAATTTTTTAGTAAAGTTCCTGTACGATTTTGAGGCAATTTTGTGCTTCTGAAACCGTACAGGTTTCTACATTTTACTTTTAGAAGTGATATTTCTAACTATAAGTAAGTTTAAGTGACCTGGAATATTCATAATAAAATTTTGAAATGTGGGTAACATTCCCAAGCTTTTTTCATGTAGTTTAGAATACTCACAAGTAAAATTTCTAAAGTAATGATAATTTCCACTGGAGTTTTACTTGTTTAAAAGTAAAATTATAAAAAAAAAGTTTAGTATTTCTGATTATTTTTTCCTAACGAAAAGGAAAATATCGTCGAAATAAAAATGCGTTGGTAGAGTGTATTTAATTAGAATTTAATGCATTGAAGACAAACAAAATATGAAAATTTCTAATGCTTACCCAAAATCACTGCACATCTGTTACCAATTGCCTCTCCACATTGGCGGTTATTCGAAAAATCAGGGCCAAACACCCGTATGCAATCGGGCAAACTGTTGTGATAACAGTTTCCAAGAAATATTTATCGCCAAAGTAATAGATAAATATTTGATAACTATTATCTTGCCATGTAGAAAACTTATATCGAGTTAGGAAAAGCCAGGTGTAGTGAAACAGGAGAAACCGCCATCTTCACGGCAAGTTCTGTAACTTGTAGAATATGTTAACGTATTTTTTAGTGTGTACCTATACTCATATGTGCATGAATAGGATGAATGATAACTTAGAATGAAAATTCATAAGTCGTAAAGATAATGCTAATTGTCGAAGATATACTGTGATCCTTGTAAGGTAAAACGCAGTGTGTGCGATATGACCGATGGTACTTAATTAAACGCATATTTAGTGGCTACCGCATCCTATAATTATTGATCCTATATAGAATAGATACCGTGTAGTTACAGACGACAATTTAGCAGTTATCACGATATAAATGAGATTTCAATCTTACATTCTCATTCAATATTCATACTTCACATATTAAAATATATAGGGTGATTCTAAATATAATGCGACAAATTTAATGAGCTGGATTCCCTGGGATAATTATGATCAATAAAAGTTCATAGATATTTTAATAGTGTTTCTTAATATGTTCAAGACAATTGAACGTACTAATACAGCAAATTATCTATATAGAAATTGTTGGAAATGAATGCTTCAACTACAATGCAAGCTTCTATTCTCCATTGCTTGAATGGGAATGCGCTCCACATATCGGGCGTGTTTCAAATATTCAAATGCTACAATACGATTTCC